>JAVIWB010000638.1:0-171047 GCA_031893035.1 Dermolepida albohirtum
TTAGAATCCAGTTCAGTACTTATACTGGTTGGACTGAGAACTTTCAAATAAAAGTATTGTATCACGTGACGATGACCAATTTTCTTCATTTTTACAAATTCACAGAAAACGTTCACTATTGATGGCTGCCAAACAAATATTAAACAACGTGGTGTCTTCAAACTTCAAACGTATGCTGTATAGATTGTGTACTTTCTAATACAGTGATATTTTTCAAACAACTACCGTCATCTCTAGGTCAGGCCGGGAAGTTATGGGACCACCCTTGTAAGAACTCGAATTTAATTACGAATACTATCACAAATGGTGAAGAAACTTCAAGAGTTTGGGTAAATAATGGAAAAAATACAAAAGACAAATACTGACATTTCATACCAAGGCGATCAATTCTGGTAGCTAACTGCGAACAAAAACGAAGGGGATTCCGGTAAGAATAAGATAAAGAAAAAGAAAAAAAGATCTAAATTTTCGCAATTACAAATTAATTTAATGATCAGTGTATATGACGAATAAAAGAAAATGTACACGTCTATAGAATATATCAAAAAATGAAAACCAAAAAAACGATATTTTTGGTAAAATTAAGAAGCGTATGACGAAATAGATTTACGGAATAATTTTGTTTGAACAGAGTTGAAAATAGCAATTTAAGCAGTACTTATGTATATGGATAAAAGTTTTAGAAAATGATACAAGGCTTCCAATGTTATAAAGTAAGTTACTCACAAAATACAAATAATAGAGGAGCACTGCAGAAAATATTCGCATCGTACATCTACCCTATGGAAATCCCTCATTTTAGGTTTACGGTATAAGTGGGCAATACTTTAGTTGGCTACAGTCTACTAGGATGTCTCGAATAATTATTTTCTGAAAATATTCTCTGATTGTTTTTATGACACATATAAAGTATAAAATATTTTGGTACAATCTTAGCTTTCAGTCACGCTTATATTCTTTGTAAAATAATGTATATTTACCAAAAATTGAGCATGTTGAAATACCTTTACACTTGGACCTTAATTGGGCGTTTTATCATTTGTTGTATAATGCATTCTTGTTAAGCAACCATCATCACTTTTTTATTCTGCCTTATCGTGTTTTGTGTGCGTGCGTGCATATTTGTCATATTTGCAGAAAATTTCGAAAATATTATCATCAATCATTAAAGCAATAACACCCCTACCTATTTAAAAGGTTACTCCATATTTTTGGTGGTAGTACGTATATGAATATAATTGAAGAATAAAGTGTAGTGTAGTTAATATGTACTACAATATCTAACTATATCCTGCTTGGCTATTGCAGGAGTAGAAATAATTCTCAAAAGGTGTATAACAGGTTTCAATAAATAAATTATTTTTTGTTTTTTTCTGTTTTTTTAACCAGTTAAAAATGTTGAGGAAGACTCCTGAGAGGAAACAGCTAATATCATAGCATCTCTATACCTTGCCCACAAAATATTTTTTCTATCTATATGAAGAAATAAAAATATAAAGAATTAGCATTCTAATGTAGATTGTCTTAAGGGAGCTAAACACTAAATATTAAAATTATATTGGGATGGGAATAAATGCGGGTACTTCCAAAATGTATAAAAGCAATAATCCACGTATATTTTTGTTTGGACATTCAGTTGAAAGCAGTTATTCAGCTGATCTGGGTCGGTTATCGCTGCTATGAATAAATTAGTCCTTATATAAAAGCTAGTATTATAAATTGCACACAGTTTGGCAGATGTAGAATGGATATAAGGAAGTTACTAGATATAGGATAGATTATTCAGCACGCTACAAAACCTGATTTTGTGAAGACCAAATACTATCAATGATGACAATTTGATGTTTATATGTGCAGTTATACATGAATTGCTGAACTGAAACAAATAAATATACTTATGTGTCTCTAGTCTAATAATAATTTAAGATTTTATAAATGTGATGTATATGTTGTTTGCTACTAATAAAGAAATAACAGCGTAATATAGCACAGTACTGTATTTGAAACCATTTAAAAAATTTTTTCATTAAATTGTTATCAATCTCATTTAGGTTAGAAATTTTAGATAGTCTTAGGATAATAATATAATATTAATAATAAAAAAGAAAATCTTCGGGTGCTCTTTGAATGAATCGTGTAATATTGAACACGACTGACTTAAATAGGTTAAATATAATATTAACGTATGCCATTGATGGAGAAGCGTAACTTAGCTCAGCAGTAGCGTCTTATTTCTTCCGAATCACAAGCATGTATGTACTCGTACATACATACAAAAACCCACACGCTCAACTCCCAAAATAGTCACGCTTACTAATGTCTAGATCGGATCCCTTTTACATATACAACACATCTCGATTTATATTCTCGTTCTTTTCATGGAGTCGTCTGTTATTTCGCTGAAAAACAATAGAGGTTCGTATGCGTGTTTGTAATATGAATTCCGATGTTCCGACACTGAGGCGGTTATACTTTTTAAGGGAATCCATCAAATAAATTTACACGCTCGCATTTGATACTGAATTAACTTGAAAAAAAAATATGCCAAATAACACTGATTTACAAACAAGGTATATGATTCAAAAAAATATACTTAGTGTTTGGAATAATAATTATGTAAGGTCAGAAAATGTAAGAAGACTGGAATTTTTCCACTACGGTTCTATTATTAATCTTATAGTGTAAAATGAATTTAAAATATTGTTCGTAGTACTACTCACTTGCGGAATAATTGTTACGGTTTTCTCAATAGATGACGCTTGATTAACATTTAAGTGAAAATGTTTTGATTACAAATGTTTGCCAAATTTACATCCAATTAGAAAAAAGAATAAAAAGTGAATTTTTGGCACATTGTAGAATTTCTATTAAGAAAAAGACAATTTGTCAACAGATAATATACTTGTTTTCGCCTTGGAAATCTAAATCTCATCAATGCTAAAGCAAATTACAGGTTGGTTGAGAAGAATACAAATATAACATAAATGGACAATTCACATATATATTTTTCGAAAAAAGTTTCCTAAATCGAGGAAAGATAGATAGTTAGAATATAATACATACCACTATCCCACTCATAAATGAGTACATGTTCTACTTATTAATTCGATTGTAGTTTCTGCCTGAGCTAGTCTAGCAGATATTGTTATATTTTTGTAAGCTGCCGATTGCAAGTCAACTGTTGTTTTGGCATAAATAGCAATACATTGCCTCATTATATGTAAATTGAAAATTTCATAGCACTTATACTTCCTTGTAATTCTTGTAACAACTTCATTATTTATATAATTAATATATTATTGCTTTTCAAAATATTCTCCTTGAAAATCAATGCACTTTTGCATTCGTTTAAACCAATCCGAAATGTATTGTTGCCACTGTGAAGGCAGTATCCCCAAAATATGTTTTGAATGGCTCAATTGCCTCTTTCGGCGTAGAAAACCCTTGACCACGAAGTTTATTCTTCACGTGTGGGAACAAAAACAAATCACAGGGTGCTAGATCAGGGCTGTACGGCGGATGGCTCATCAATTCAATGTTTTGCCCAACCAAATATACAATTAATTGAACCGACCTGTGAGAGCTCGCATTGTCATGGTGGAGAATGATCTGTCGTTTTCGGTTTGTTTTCTTTATTTCTTCAAAAACTTTTGGCAAACAAATAGTTGTGTACCATTCGGAATTGACCGTTCTACAACTCTCTAAAGGCACGGTTGCAACATGACCGGTTTTTCCGACAAAACAGGCGACCATTTGTTTTGATGTGCTTCAAGCGCGAACAACTTTTATTGCTTTTGGCTTATCTTGAAATACCCACACAGTCGACTGCTGTTTACTATCGCGCTCATACGTATACGCCAGTTCCAAGATTCATCACCTGTAACGACTTTATAAATGTTCTTTGAAACACCGCCATTGTTTTTTGTGTATTTCTGGGCACCACGAGCCTTTTTTTGAACGGTTGTCAAATTATGTGGCATCCAACGTGAACATAGCTTCTTAACGGCTAGATGTTCTTGCAGGATCTTATCCACGCTGGTGTTACTAATCCTTAGAAATGCCTCGATCTCACGGTATGTCACATGACATACTGAATGGAAGTATCCAAGTGAAGAAAGACCGAAAAAAGGCCGTTTGGAGAAGTCAAAAGTGAAGACAATGTTGACTTGTTTTTATGATTCGGGAGACATAATGCACAAAGAGTTTGTACCAACTAGTCAAACACTCAATACTGTATATTATCTTGGTGTTATGAAGCGTCTTTTGCCGCGTGTTCGTCGTGTGCTCCCTCAATCTCGTGAAAATGGTAGTTGGCGTTTATTACATGACAATGCACTATCTCATCCCTCGACGCTTATCACTGGTTTTCTAACTACAAATGACATTCTAACCATCAACTATTCACCGTATTCACGGATTCGGCCCCCTGTGATTTCTATTCATTCTACAAACTACATTTGCCGATAAAAGGACAGCGTTATGCCGACGTCGAAGCCATTAAAAAGGCGTCGACAGCGATCTTGAAGGACATCTCAAAAGATAACCTAAAAATTCATTCGACATGTTAATTGCCGTGCAAAAGGTTGTATTGCAGCCGAAGGCGCCTACTTTGAATAAAATAAATGAATTTTACTAAAATAGTAGGCTTTTGTTTTTATTTTAAACAATTTCGTTTTCTCTGAGACAAACTGTGTATAGTTCATAATTTTAATAAGGATTATTTTAAATCCTATACATGTTTTGAGTAAGCAATGTGATTTCTTTTATTTTTAATTGACCGTTATTGTAACTAATTTCTGTAAGCCATACATTTGGGGAAAAATTTATTGTGAAGTTTGTTCTGTACAGAAAATTAACTTAGCCATTCCAAGTATTGCCTTTAATTGATTTCGTACTTTTCTATTGTAATTACACCTTTCTAATTTTTGCGCAATTATACAGTTTGCTTTTGTTCGTTG
Organism: Dermolepida albohirtum; assembly: GCA_031893035.1. Taxonomy (NCBI): domain Eukaryota; kingdom Metazoa; phylum Arthropoda; class Insecta; order Coleoptera; family Scarabaeidae; genus Dermolepida; species Dermolepida albohirtum. The sequence continues at coordinate 4,959 of JAVIWB010000638.1, forward strand.
TTTTTCTTGTGTGTGTGTGTGTATTGTTATTTTCGCCTATACTCCTTTTACCACCTACGAATTGGAAAATAGCTCGTTTTGGCTAAAGGGAACTTTAAAATACTGTGGCGTTTATATATCAGGTTGTTACATATGAAATGTCCGATTTTGTAAGGAATAAAAAAAGTCTAAATTTAAAAAATATAAATATTTATTATGCAAAATAGTCTCCATTTACATCAATAGTTTGTTGGTAAACGGCCTGGAAGCTGAAAAATTCCCTTTGAAAAGAAATCTAGGTTTTGACGGCTCAAACACTGCTATTACAGACTCCCCGTCAGGGAAGTCCTTATTTTTTAAGTGATTATCTAAACTTCGGAAAAAATGAAAATCAGTTGGCGAAAGGTCAGGTGAATAAGGTGGGTGAGGGAGAATTTCGTAACCATATTCCGAAAGTTTTTGGATTGTCTGTCGTGCAACATGAGGTCTTGCATTATCATGAAGAAGTATGGGTCCATGTCTATTGACTAGTGAGGGCTGCAAGCGGCTCAATTTTCCATGCATAGTTTCCAGTTCGGCACAATAGGACGCTGCCGTGATGGTTTCACCAGGTTGCAAAAATGAATAGTGAATAATACCCTTACTGGTCCACCATACAGTCACCATAATCTTTCGCGGATGAAGTAATGCTCGTGCATGCTGTTTTGGTGCTTCACCTCGATCTAACCATTGTCCTGACCGTCTCCGATTATCATAAAGTATCCACTTTTCGTCACACGTTACCACTCGATGAAGAAACGGTTCAACTTTCTGTCGATTAGCCAAAGAGGTAGCCACCTCTAATCGACGGAGCTTATTGGCTTCCGTTAATTGGTGCGGCACCCATCGATCGAATTTCTTCACTTTGCCAATCGAAGAAAGGTGACGACTAATGATGGCAATGGACACTTGAAATGTTTCTGCAAGGCTACGCACTGTTGTCGACGGATTACTTTCAACTTCTACACGCAGCTCGTCGTCATTAACGGTGCTAAACGCATATCCGCGAGGCTCATTTTCCAAATCAAAATTTCCCTCGCTGAATTTTTTAAACCATCGTCGTAATGTGCGTTCATTACACGTGGTTTCACCGAACGTCTGATTAATTTCTCGCGTTGCTGCATCTGCATTTAATCACTTTTCATATTGAAAGAGGTAAATTGCCCGAATATCTCTTGCCGACAGCATTTCCATAGGCGAGATAAGGACAGGTGTATTAATCTTTCCAAGAAATGGAACAGGTACACACTTCAAAATAAATACCCTTTTCTACAAATACAATAATAATTTTCACCAAAAAGGTGCACGTCTTCACACAGGTGCGATTTAGTTCAGACTGAAGGAAAAAACGGACATTACATTTGTAACAACCTGATAGCATCTCTACTAGTTTTGAATCTACCCTTGTACTTTAAGCCCGGGTGTAATTTTCAAAAGCGGCCACAAGTAGGTTCGTGAGGGGTAGCAACCCTCTCTTAGGTATATTCTAATTTCGTTTATTTACTTTTTTTAACTTTTACACGTCGCAGGTCCCATTGGAATAGGCTTTATGACCTCTAATAATCTAATTTAATCTATAAAGCGAGTATTGACTAGAAAAGTTGAAGTACCTTTATTAATTATACAAATTATAGCACATCTTATGGGACTACATTTAATAGTAAATTTTAAATAAAAACAATGTAATTATCGAGGGACATTATTGTGAATTTTTTACTCTGCAGATTGCTGAATTGTATTCGTAGGAAATGTAGCAGAAAATCAGCGAAAATCATTTGATTATTAAATGGTAATGAACTGGCCTATATCGTCGCTATGACCCAAATTAGAATTTGTCACTGCGGGCTTAAACTTAATATATGAATTTGGTTAACATTAATTATTTCTTGTTTAATAATTTAAAAGTGCTTAAAAGTATTAATTAAATGATGTAATAAATATACAGAAGTGATAAATTATATATATATATATATATATATATATATATTGAAAGAAAAGTGACGCAATATATATATATATATATATATATATATATATATATATATATACAGCCTTGGCCATATGTCTGAAGCACCCCCATAAACGTGCAATATTACCTGAACCCTAAGAACGTAATGAAAGGGGCCATTACTAATGTGTATATAATGACTGTTTACCAGGAAAATCTCAAGAAGTATACAAATATTCTGTAGTTTTAAGGTTTATTGCTGTTAGTTGATCTTTACTGTTCAATAAGTGAGGTGTATTAGAAACGATATTGTGTTATAAAATTGATTTAACCAGTTGTATTGAATATTGTGTTTTTGTATAGTGTTGTACATTGTGACAACATGCCTAGAAAACGGGAGTTAGATGTAATAGAGCGAAGTAAAGCAGTGTTATTACATACTCAAGGACTATCGCAATCAAAAATCGCGAAAATAATGAAGCGGTCGCGCTATGCCATCCAAGCGGCAATAAAACGTTTTAAAGAGACAGGTTCTTACGAAAATCGACCGAAAAGTGGACGAAAACGTATTACAACGGAGAGAGATGATCGATTTTTAACGCGACTTTCTCTGAAAAATCGTATGAAATCATCAAAAGATTTATCTGCAGAAATAAATGAGCGCCAAGGAACTTCTGTATCAGCGAGAACAGTGAGAAGACGACTGGTAGAAGTAAATATACATGGTCGTAAAGCTCGCCGCAAACCCTTATTGAGCGAGGAGCAGAAGAAAAAACGGTTGTTGTGGGCAAAAAAACACAAAAATTGGACAGTTGAGGATTGGTCCAAAATCATATGGTCCGACGAATCCAATGTAGAGGTATGATAAATTAATGCAGTTTTACTTTTGTGTTACATAAATATGATATTTTGAATGTGCTGAATAGTGAATTGGAATTTTTTGAACAGCTATTAATTTTTCTATATCTTACGTAGATTTTGCCAACACCTGGGGCTCAGTTTGTTCGTAGAAGACCGGGGGAAGCGTTTGAGCCACATTGTATTGTGCCTACAGTAAAGTATGGGGGTGGTAGCGTGATGATATGGGGATGCATGACCACTAAGGGTGTCGGCGAAGTGTACGTCTGTGAAGGCAGAATGAACAGCAGTAGGTACATCGATATGTTAGGAGAAGTACTAGAACCGTCTATTGTAAAGCTGTTCGATTCCGATGAAGAGGCCTACATTTTCCAGCAGGACAATGCACCCTGCCATAAATCCAAACGTACAATCGAGTGGTTTAGCGCAAATAACGTGCCCATTTCGAATGGCCGGCACAATCGCCGGATTTGTCGCCCATAGAAAATTTGTGGCGTATTTTAAAGAGAAATGTCGCAAAATATAGACATAAAAACAAAAACGAATTAAAAGCGAGGATATTTGAAGAATGGGAAAAGATTTCACCCGAGATATGTAGCAAATTAGTGGCTACAATGCCTAAACGGATACAAGCCGTTATCAAATGTCGCGGTGGTGCTACAAAATATTAATGTATATTATTAAATTTGCATTCAAAATGTATATACACTTGTAGTTTAATTTTTATACCTCCTAATTTCATTTTACATCCAAAACTTGAGGGTGCTTCAGACATATGGCCAAGGCTGTATATTGCGTCACTTTTCTTTCGTCAATCAGGAATATTAACAAACACCATTTTTAAAAGTACATTGTTGTAAAAGCCTACAAAGATAAAAATTACGAACCACCACTGGCATTAATTCAATTTTTTAGCAAGTTTCAGATTCCATTTCAATACATGCAGTGTATAATTAAATAATAATAAAAACATGTGTCTATTGTATAATTTATTTAAATTGGAAAGTTTTTATTAATCGATCTATCTTTTATTAAAATTAAACATTAAATTATAGTTTCCAATATACATTATTTTTATATTAAAATCTCAATTTTAGCTGTTCTTTTTTAACAAAGATAATATTATTTTGCTCTTTCTCACAAATAACTTAAATATTTGGTCACTTTTCATAATGTCACTCTACGTGAATCTTTTAGAATATAATTAATAATTTAATAAAAAGTCATTATGATTGTAAATTATAAAGAGTACACTTAAATAAGTAAATAAATAGCAAATAAAGTTTGTAAAAAAATTCTTTCCCACGACATTTGGTTGTATAAGACGAGCAATAAATTATATAAATATTTCGAATGGCATCCGCTACTGAATAAATTCAAAACATGTTTGATAGGTTATAATCACTGATTGCACAAGACCATAAACGGAGATAAATTTGTCAAAGGTACAAATCTGCGGTCCAACAAAAACTTGCCAAACTGAAGAGACAATCGACGTCCAAACTTGTATCGTTCGTAGACAATGGCTTGTTCGAGACTCCTCGGACGGAGATGTTTTGCCGCCCGTAGTTTATTTATTGCCCTGCGGTGGTCGAATTTTTCCTCCAAAATTGCTTAAATAACTCGAAATGAATAATCTTCACGACAGATTCCCTACGATCAACTTTTTGTAGTTTCCATTTTTTTAAAATTAATTGTGTAGTTATCAGTGTTAAACGGTTTTAAGGCTAGAGATAATTGATAGACAATATTTACATTCCTTATGTATTTTTACTCAGATTTTACATATTTAATTTTAGTTATATTAATCACCTTTTAGAACAAATGCGGTTTAATAAAAGCCATTCATTTTACTTTTATAAAATTAACAGTATTACCCAAAAATTTATATATTAGATACATAGGAATTATAATTCTTAGACTTTTCAAAATAATTTTTATATTACCAGATATTAATATAATCAATGTTTTTATTTTAGTATAGTCCTTCTAAGGTATATTACTTGAAACTTAGAATTGCGATTAAGTGACTAAGCTTGTTATACAATGTTAAATATACAATAAATTTAATTAAAATTAAAGTAAAAAATGTGTCCGAATCTTAGAAGCTCTATTATTTTCTAATTTAATTATTGAAATCTTTGATGTGCTATTTCTTAGTTTATTTTTAATCAATTGCTCCGATTATAATACTCTTAGAAATTTTTATCAAATTTCCCTTTTCGTTATCGCTTTTCTTTATGCATATGTCTGAATAAAATTTATGAATAACACGCGCTTTCAATTTATTTTCATGCGATGTTTCTACCTCATTAAGACTTTTTTTAAGCAATCAGTACAATATCAAACTTATGTCACCAATGACAATTAAATATGTTGGTAATGACAGCATTTTGGACATAATTGGAATATTAAATGTTTTAAATACAGATAGCTAAATATTGAAAAACACATACACATTTAAGTGTGTCTATGTCTCTTCAATGATATGTACGTCAAAATTGATAATTACATATGTTAGTGATAACAGCATTTCAGATATAATCAGAATACTAAACGTACTGTTTTTTCAGTGTCTAGCTGACTGTATTTAATTAAGACCTCTTGTATCTAATTAAGACCTCTTTCAAACAATCAGTACAATATGGAACCTATGTCACAAATGACAATTACATCTGTTGGTAATGATACCATTTTGGATATAATTGGAATACTAAATGTTTTAAATACGGATAGCTAAACATTGAAAAACACGTGCACATTCAAGTGTGTCTACGTCTCTTCAATGAGATGTACGTCAAAATTGATAATTACATATGTTATTGCTGAAATGCTGTTATTACCAACATTATCAATTGTGACATACGTCTCACTGTAGAGACGTACAATTGCATTGTTTCATAAAGAATAAAAGAAATAAATAATAATGAATAAAAATATCGCACTGAAGTTTCATATCACTGTAATACATGATGATCCTTTCTAGATTATTCAAATCTAAACAATCCTAACACGCTAATAATAATATTTTTTAGGGTATGGACTAGCTTTTGTGGTATTTTCGGAGGATTAAATCAAATGTCTCCAACTTCACTTGTGTTTGATATTTGTGGACCAATCTTCGGCATATTGTCAACCAGCTCATTCGAAACATTATTCACAGGACTATAGTTATAAACCTTCGTTTTCCGGCTCTCACAATATCGAGCTTATAAAGGTGTTCACATAAAGTCATATACGCTTAGATCTCACCACGAATCTAGTGCCTTTAGCATTGCTTGGTTGTTGAGTGACTTGTCATATTGCTTAATATAGTGATGTAATGCAGTTGTTTCTTCAATGTCTAGCTGTTTCCGTGAAAATATCGTTGTGACTTTACTCTCTGGTCCTTTCCCTCCTCCATGTTCTTAGAGCTGTCTGTAGAGGTTGTCATCTTATCTGGTATAATTATTCTATCGGCTTGTCGATATAGTTTTATATTCTTCTATCAAATTATGATGATCAATACGGGGGAGTTAGCTTATAGGAGACAGAAGCAGTTTTTTTTTCTTTTAATCGTTTATTTGTTACTTACCAATATATCTATGAATTACTAAATAATTATAAAAATATAAGTAGTTTATAATTTCTACGTCACGATATATGCATATAGTCTACATAATAATATAATAATCCTAGTAATAATTGAGTAATAAATGAATAGTCCTATAAGTTCTTTATTTTGGTGTCATTACTAACATAATTATAGTGTTCAACAGGAATAATTTGTTTCGTTCAATATGTAATAAAATGTTCTCATTGTAATTCAATTTTCTGAGAATATAATTTAGAAAAAATATTATATAATATAACTGTAAATATAAGCAAAATATTGTTTTCAATACCATTCCACTATAATTAAATATTAGGTGTATATCTAAAAATTTAAATACGAACGATGTAAATATCTAACCAAATTTATCCGATAGGATTCGCAAAAGAAACTGTAGGCTGTCAAAGAAGCCGCTCTTAATACGATGGAGATAGGAATAAAAATCTTCTAAGGAACCGACGTCACGCATATGTAAGGACTACTGGGAAATAGAGTAACAAATAGTAGGTGAACAGCGAACACAAAACGATATCGCGTTCACACCGATGACAAAGAGGATACCGTATCTAGAGTGAAACACTGGCATCAATGACGATTACGAAGACAAGGATCGAACCAGCTCTACCGCATTACAGAACCGATATGTCCGTATTTGCCAAGAATGACCGCACTTTTTGCAACACAGAAGCCTTTAAACATTTGATATTCCACGAACGTTTCTTGTAAATTTATATATGTGTGTGCGTGTTGTCGGTTCAACGGCCATCTTTACCCTTTTTCAACATTTCCCCGATCAATTTCAGCATAGCAATTGTAATTGTATAGAACAGAATATCGTTTAGAAGAAAGAAAGAAAAACAAGCGGAGATACTAAACTAGAAAAGCTTGTAAATGAAAACATGTCATATAACGGAAAAAAGTCTCTGAAGTAATCGGAAACAACAAATAGGCTCTGTTATTGTATTTATATGCGTTGAGTTATAAATAACCGCGTATTTAAATTACAAATTGTGACACTATTTTGTGACAGATGTTGCAAAGGTTTCCTCAAGAAAATCTATAAGAAATTGGATGTAATGAAGACGAATCATGCTTTCAAACGTTCAGTTTATGTAAATTAGGTGCCTGAGCTTTTAGAAATAGAAACAGTATTATAGTCGATTCATAAATTTCTATACTCATTAATGTTTTTCTCGTACTAATTCAACTAACGTAACGTTTACATAGGAATTAAACATAATGGAAGGATATTAAGGCAGAGTGTATAGTATATTGAAACCAAAGTCAATTTATGCCTTTAAAGAGAAACAATTAAAGTTAATTCTTGTCCGCAAAACCATTTCAGTTTTTAGAGTAATTAATTGAAATTAAATTAAGATGAATTTATTGTTTGTCTGCGAAAATAATAAAATATGTACTAACTTAGAACAAATGGCTAACATTTAGTGGATATTAAGAGATACTACATTATCCTCAATAGTTTTTGTTTCTTCATATTTATGTGGGTACATCTGTATTCTGTACGTCGCGAAAGTAATAGATTGCTATGAATTGAAGAAATGTTGCGTATATAGCATTTCAATTTATTGTCGACGAATCTTTTAAATAATCGTAAATAATATCAATGGAATTTTAATTTTAAATAATGTATAGTCGAAACGATTTAGATTTATTTAATTCTACACATACATAAAAACACTTATTCAACCCTTATCTGGTGTTCCCCAGCATGGTTTTGGTGTTAAAACAAACAGAATAATAATATCTATTTACAATTTTAGTATTGTATGAAAAAATAAAAATTAACGAACATAAACAAATAAGTCTCCATTAATTCTTTGTCGAAATTATTTTGAATACTAATGAAATTTATTTTTAGCTGTGAGTTTAGTAAACTAACACGTTTTTGAATAAAATTAGATCTGTTTTCTTACACTTATTTGAAGGATAACAATTTATCTCAAAAACATTTTACTGCGTAATATTAAATGACAAGAGAATTTTATATGAAAAATTTTGGCATCTTGTAATATACATACGCATATTTCTTTAGGCGCTGAATATGGACAAAATTTATTCAGCGACAGATAGATTGATGAATAAAGTCTACTCATATTCGTATATTTGGAAATTGCACTACACAGTCGACAGTAGTAAAAAAAACTACATTTCTATCTATATATTTTCCTCTGGCAATGTTTCCTCTACAAATGTGTTTCGCAATACTGAGTTTTTCTTTGAAATTTTATTCTATGTTCTGCTATCATTCTTCAAGATACTACGTAGGACTTTTTGTCTCTCTTCGTATGTTCTCTTGCAACCATTATTAAACCAATACTTTTCTATTTCCCTCATTGTTTCTCCCAAATATTTTTGTGCTGTATTTTGTTTCCTTGTAATTTGACAACTATACTATTTTTGAACTTTTTTAATACCTTGTATATTATGTAACCTTATAATAAATTTTTCAATTTTAATCTTTATTATTCTTGATGTATTTTTAGCAATTCTTGTTTGATTTTTATTAACATTAATATTTAGTGGAAGTTTTATGATTACCACCTTAATGTTATATCCCATAGCAAAATCCACTATATTTTTCCTATTTTCGGTACCAATTGTACACTTTTACATTTCATAATAGTTTTATAATAATCTTCTCTTCCGATTCTTGCATTAGTGTTTCTATTCATAAAATTCCACTTTATCTTCAGGAACTTTCTCTTACATGAGTGCGTTTCAAAATATCTTTTTCTTAATTTGGTACGTAGACTTCCGCGGTCGTGGTCCATGCTGCAGTTTCAGTGCAGTAGTTCAGCCCTGAATATGTCCCATACAAATGGGTACGAAACGTCGGCAGATATACTAGTGACGCGGTTCCAGCCCGGTAACCCAGAAGCAGATAACATCTTTTTCTTCATTATTAAACAATATAAGTATATGCATCGATATTGTGCACGATCTTTCCTTTCTGTTGTTTCTGTAGTAGTAAAATCTGTATTTCAAAATTTTACCTACATTGCATTTCTTTTTCGTTTCTTTATTCGTTGCTAGTATTCTTTCTTTTCTAACATAAATTTGATTTAGTTTTTTTGGTCATGTGTCAGATTTTTCTGTTTTACAAAATATTGCTTATATTTATTCCATTCTCATCAATTACAAACAGTTTTTCAAAACTCATTTTTACGTTTCTGTTCTTCTTCTTTCCATCTTTTGCTTTTTATTTTACCTGTATTTCTCTTTCTTGCTCATATCATCAATAATGAGAATTTCTGGCCTTCTTATCACTCTGTTTGTTTTTGTTTTTCATTGATTTCCTTTTCCATATTATTTAGTTATATTAAATACACTTTATCATTTACTTTCCTTGTTATTTTTGTAGCTACTTTTCTTCTCAAGAAATTCGTCTGGCTATTCCTTTAACGCGTTCTAATTAGTTGTATCCATATAGATTCTCTAGATAATCACACTGTTACGTTCCTTTTGCTTTCTAGTTAATCCAGCTTTTCCTCAACTTTTCTTTTAATTATACAGTCTCATTCTTTAGATTTTCGTTTTCTTTTCCAAGTTTTCTTATCTCTTCTTTGTATTCCTTTTGTTCTTTCCTCAACACTGTTATTTTGTGTGTTAGGCTTCCCAGCATAATATGTATTCTTCCCATTTGGCTTCTAGCCCTTTATTTTTAATTGATAGTGTCTCCTTTTCTCTTTTTTCATTTACATTCATCAGTGATATATACATCAGAGTTCATTTGAATATAAGAATTCAATAAAATTCAAATCTAAATCTGCACTTTTCACTAATATAAGTGAGAGAACCACCAGAAAGAAGAGATAATTTCTACGATTTGATTTTTATCTTTTTTATCTATTGGATCTCGACTATGTCGGTGTTTCTAACGATTTTTCGAAGTATTTATAATAAAACTAACAATTAGTTTATCTTATTTTTTTCTCAAATATGACTCAGAAAACACTTTCACACACTTTTTGAACCTTAGCATTCTCACTTAGTAGTTCTGGTTGATTTAGTTATTTGTAAATTCTTAGATATTTGAGATTCATCGCGAAGCACAAATCAACACATGTGTATATACTTATTACTTATTATATTCAATTCACGTATATATATTTGTACGATTTTAAAAATGGATCTACTTTGGTATTCACGCAGAATAATACTCAATAACTTTATCAAAGAATTTTTGTCTAAAGAATGAGATACTGTAGGTGGTTCTTAAATCATTTAAATAATGTTGGCCGATGGAAACGTGATTTCATCATAAGTAAACAAAATATGTAAATTTATTCTTCTGAAAATCCGTACTAAAATATTGAGATTCCTCTACAATTCACAGAAGGCATCGAAATGGTTTGTTTGATAATTTTTTTAAAATTTGCATGGAGACGAGCTTTTAAATGGCTATACAATTTTCAGCAGGATAAATCTACAGTATATATCACAAGAAAAACTTTAGCATTCATAAAACAATTTTTAGATGAATAAATTGTGAAATTTCTCTAAAAAATACTTCACCAAAGATAATTCGCAGACATCTCAAGAAAAGAAGGAAGCGTGTAGCCTGTAAATCCTCAATCGTCACAAAATATGAAGAAACGGTTTAGAAGTACTTAGTGAAGCTGTGGGGGGGGGGGCGACATACGTTTTCTTTAAAATAGTATTTGTATTATTAAAACAATCGGAATCACGCATTTTAAAAAAGCATTAGAAAGTAACATAACCTAAAATTAGTATTTGTCAGTCTATGACAAACGATGGCATTAGCTATTAGACAAACAACAAAATCTACTTCAATTACATTCAATTCACCTCATAGTATAGTTTTATCTATTTTTATATAGTCTACCAAAGTTTTAACTAGTGGACTGTACATAAATATTTGGTATTGACAAAAAGGTTGACTTTCTTGTTAAGTAGTACTCTTACAATGACCATTTCAAATCGAATAATTTTCTGTGTCGAAAAGGTACGATAATCTCACAAAAGAATCGTTCGTAAGTAACACAAGTTTATCTGACGATATGTGAATTCCTTGAAACGAGTGGGAAACGAAATGTTATTAACATTCGAATGATTCTTTTAACATTCACCTATAGGCAATTCGACGAGATTTTAAAATGTCCGTCTGGAATGTCTTAAGTTTTGCATAGTAAAGAGCGCCACTAACCAAATATCAGTACTAAAAATTAACCACCATCTGTAGTTAACCTAAATACAAAATTTCAGTGCGATACGTGTAGTGCTGTAGCTACAAAGAACTGTCAAAGTTGAGAAATTAGTTAAAAAATGGAATTAAACCGAGAACATCTTCGCGGAATAATTTTTTATAATATTCGAAGCCAATTATCTCTACAAGAATGGTGATGAAGCACCGCATCAGTCAATAATTTCTCATTGGTATGGAGAATTCAAACGTAGACAGATTAGTCTTAGCAGCGATTCAGGAGCAGGCTCACCAAAACCCACGAAAACGTCGATGCTGTGCGGGAGATCATCAATGAAGATAGACATGTAACATATCGCCAGATTGAAATATTATTGGGGATTTCAAAGACCTCAATTCAAAAAATTTTGCATAAAGAATTGTGTGCAAAAAGCTAGTTTGCCATTGGATACCGCATCTGTTCACTTAAGAATAGAAAGCAGCTAAGTTGAATTGGAGTCAAAAAACTCTAGATTGCTTCAACCCCAGAAACTCTGAAAACGTGTACAACATTGTTAGTGGTGATAAATTTTGGATTTATTCATATGAGCCAGAAAATGAACGCCAGTCGTCTGTTTGGGTGTTTCAAGGGGAAGAAAAGCCGACAAAAGTCCGTTCTCGAAGTTTCTCAAAAAAGATGGCCGCGACATTTGTATCGAAAGCAGGTCATGTAGCAACAATTGCTCTACACGATCAAAGAACTGTACTGTCGATTGGTATACAACTATTTGTTTGTCGCAAGTCATTGTTGAGCTTTGAAAAACCAACCCCGAACGACGAATCATTCCTCACCAAGACAATGCAAGTTGGCACACAGCACGCAAGATAACTGAATTTTTAACGCAACAAAATGTCGAATTGTACAGTGTAGATCTAAGTCCCAACGATTTCATTACCTTACCGACAATCAAGAAAAGACTACGTATTTAAAGGTTCCAGTCGTCAAAAGGAGCAGTCGGCGCCTTCAAAAACGCAATTTTGACTGTACCAACAAACGAGTGGAACAATTGCTTTCAGAGTTGGTTCGGGCGCATATAAAGTGCATTAATTTTCGTGGACAATACTTCGAAAAATAATGAAGTCTTTAAAAGTTATCTACTGCTTTATTCCCGTTTTATATGCAAAACTTAAATGACATACCAGATGTATATATATATATACAATATATACATACATATGTTATATGTTACCGATTTTAGCGAAATGAGACACCCTTCTTCTTTGGTTCGTACATTCATATGTATGATATGTTTGAACGACAGAGGGAGCATTATTTTTTCATTATTTTTCTGTATCGAAAGGTACGATAAGCACACACAGAATCGTGGTGGTATCCAGGATTCACATGTTAGTGCTGTTATTATAATTCTTCTATTTATTTGTATTGCTATTTCTTTTTTATCTAAGAAGTTGCACTTTATACTATTGTATAGTCCGATAGTTTTCGCTATTCTCTCGTTTGTCTCGTCTCCTAATGCCTCTTCACTGTTTATTATTAGCCCAAATATGTAAAATTATCTACTTGTTCCTTATAGTGTATAGTAATTTTAGTCTTTAATTAACAATATTAATATTCCTTGAAATTGCTTTTTTTTTCTGTTTCTAATAATATTAATAAGTCATCTGCTTGGCATAGTTTTGTTAAACGAACGTATCTTAGATAAGCTTTCATTTATTTTTTCTAATAACTTCATACAGCATTAAATTAAATAATAGTAAAGCCAAAATACAGACTTTATGTGCCTTGTATTAGATTTTCTAGTCACTCTATTTTCTAAGATTTTTCACATGTCTTCCCTTTTTATTTTATCGAAAACTGTCTTTATATCTAAGGAACAAATACGCATTTGATTTCCAGTTTTAATTGCTTTCTCAGATAGTTGCCTAAAAGTAAATATCTTCTCATTAGTCTCTCTTTCTTTTCTGAAGCTACTCTGACTTTGACTTTAAAAGAGGTTATTAAAAGCTTCTATATTACAGAAATGTATTTGCTAGGGAATAGTTTACGTCTATTTGTTCATTTATTGTTTGATTTTTCGGGTTTGTTCTAAATAGACAACTGATTATACCATAAATTAACTTAGTATGTACTGAGTTTAAAATTTTTAATAAGTGTTCATATACAAATTCAAGAAATTTGTTATTGTACATACAATACATATGTATATATTTCTCTTACTTCTAATGAAGTCGTATATCGTTTGTTCTTTCATAATAGTTACTAAGGAGCATTTAATAAAATATCTGTCTCAATACAGAAAATTTATTAAAAACAATAAATTTACGTTGGTGCTCATTGGAGCTAGCTTGTGTAATAAGGTGTTAAGTCATAATTAACTAATTCATTAGTTCTAATTAGTAAGATATGTTAAAGCTTATCATAATGTGCGACAGTTACTGATTTAATTTGTTCGTAATTAAGTATTCTATGAGTATTGTAGGGATTTTATTGTACAATATCTTAGAACATTACTCTTGTACACTAAAATGGTTTAGACCCTTATTGAGAGAACAAAGAGCTATTCGTGTGATGTATTAATTACACTTACCACAACAGGACCTTCAGGACCAGCGCTGTAAAGAGTCGAGCCGAACCATTGATGTGACTTTTGATCTACTACACCTATGCTTGTGCTGTAATCACCTGAAAAGAAAAAGAATGGTGTTAATTACATTGAGTGCATTTAAAATACACTGCATATATTTTTCACTGATGATGCTATATTTTAAAGGCATGTGTGAGGACAATAATGGCTTTGGGAATTCTTCGTGAAGTCTCAAAGGTAATACTTTTTGTCCTATCTTCTTTTTATTTCTGTTTGTACTATACTACGTAATGTATAATGAATTGGTCTGAATGTATATAGACTTGACAGTTTTGCATTAATTTTATTAAACTGTAAACAAAATTTTGTATACGTTTATTATATCCATGAATAGTATATAGAATAGGCAAAACATATACAGAACTTTGTTTAGAAAAATAATGTCTATCAAATATGTTGTTTTTTAAATTTAATTTGCGTGTAAGTAAATCTCCATTAATTAACAACGAATTGATAAAATTACTATTGTAGGCCATAGATTTATAATGAATAGTATTAGAAAAGTGATGTACTAAAGTTTTCAAGCTTTTAATAAAATTTATTGTTTATTTTATTTAATCCGGCTTATGTAAAATTATCTTTAACAAATCAACATTTTTAACGTTTCAGTAATGTCTTTCTTTATTGCCCTCTTCAGAATAATTTAAAAATTAAGAATTTACGCGTCATATTTCTCTTTTTCTATTTAATTACGAACGAAAAATATATATACTTAATTTATATTAACAATATCGCTTATAATAATAAATATATATAAGTAAACACATTCTTTCGAAAAGAAATACATCATCTCCATTAAATACGAGGGTAGCCGTTTATATTTCGGGAACTGGCAATACTGTTAGTGTTGCCTCCGATCTGATGATTGCATCGTGAAATTTGTCATTTTTGACAATATATTTACCTTGACAGTTTTATTATCCGGTTGCTATTTCTATTGTAGACAGTAACTTGAAAATTTTACGTCAGCGAAAAAATGTGAACATTTTCATGCAGTTATTTTTCATAACTTTCGGCGTGGATTATCTCAACAAGAATGCTTCGACGAGCTGAATTCTT
Source organism: Dermolepida albohirtum (assembly GCA_031893035.1). NCBI lineage: Eukaryota > Metazoa > Arthropoda > Insecta > Coleoptera > Scarabaeidae > Dermolepida > Dermolepida albohirtum. The sequence continues at coordinate 20,264 of JAVIWB010000638.1, forward strand.
TATATAACGATGAAGCACCATTGAAAACAGTATATCGTTGGTATAGTGAATTCAAACTTGGACGGCGTTTTTCGGACGATGAATTTCATGAAGGTCGTCTCACAAATGTTATTGTATCGGAAAACATTAATGCAGTGTTTGAATTGATAATGCAAGACCGTCATGTGACATACCGTGAGATCGAAGCATCTCTAGGTATTAGTAATACCAGCGTGCATATGATCCTGCATGAAGATTAAGCCGTTAAGAAGCTATGTTCACTTTGGGTACCACATAGTTTGACAACCTCTCAAAAAAGGACTCACGTCGATTGGTGCCAAGAAATGCACAAAAAATACAGTGGCGGTGCTTCAAAGAACATTTATAAAGTCGTCACAGGTGATAAATCTTGGATCTATACGTATGAGTCCGATAGTAAGCAGCAGTCGACTGTGTGGGTATTCCAAGATGAGCTAAAACCAACAAAAGTTGTTCGCGCTCGAAACACATCAAAACAAATGGTCTCCTGTTTTTTCGGAAAAACCGGTCACGTTGCAACCGTGCCTTTAGAGAGTTGTAGAACGGTCAATTCCGAATGGTACACAACTATTTGTTTGCCAAAAGTTTTTGAAGAAATAAGGAAAACAAACCGAAAATGATAGATCATTCCCCAGGTCGCTTCAAATAATTGAATATTTGACTTCTTTTTGTTCTCACATATGAAGAATAAACTTCGTGATCAACGGTTTTCTACGCCGGAAGAGGCAGTTCAGGCATTCAAAACTCATATTTTGGAGATACCGCCTTCACAGTGGCAGCAATGCTTTTCGGATTGGTTAAAACGAATGAAAAAGTGCATTGATTTTCAAAGAGAATATTTTGAAAAGCAATAAAACTATTTTCGATAATAAAACATTTTTTTGTTTACTATTCCCGAAATATAAACGGCTACCCACGTACTATGTTCATTTTGCCTTTTGTTCACATTTTGTGTATATCGCTGTATCAGTATTGCAGTTTTGGGGATAATATAATTGGACAATTTTCATACCTTTAACAGATTTATTTGCATAGCTCTTTTCTTATTTCGTAATTTGCAGGTTATTGGAATTTTTTTATTACGGCCATGTCTTTCTGAATTTTCTTATTCTGTGTTATTGCTTCTTGTAATTATCTAAGTTTTGGAATTATTATTTTTATTTATTTGTGATATTACTGCTGCCCTTTAGTATGTTTTAACTTAATGTTGTTATCAATGATATTAAGGGACTAGGTTTCTTCCTTGTTGTTTTAGTTTCATTGCCTATATATTGTTGTTGACGCTATTTTAGTAACTAATTATCTTAATAACTAGCTGGTAACTTATTACCTTCTTCTGATTCCTTTTCCCCTCTTTACGTCATTTGACAGAACCTTAAATAGAATGGTAATTGTACCTACCTCCTGCTCGTGTGCCTAAGTTTAGACAGTCAAGTTCGTCTGTGGAAAGTAAAAACTAGTGAATTTTAGATTTAGCGTTGTTGTTAAAGGGAAGAATTTTTCTTTCGACCTATTGTCGGATAAATAAATGCCAGTCGATTAATGTTATTGACCGGTGTTATATTAATGGTAGTAACAGTTAATAATTACACGATCTCGTGGAGCAGAACATCCATCTTGGATTTGTTTCTTTCATCTTGCACGAAGGAAGGATTTAATTTTATTTATTTAATCTCTTTACAACTTAAGGGCTGTTACTTATGGTGTAGTCTTTCTCCTGTCTTCTGAACGTGGAACGAGTTAGGTTGTGAAGCAACCACTCTTCTAGAGACCAAATCTGACATGTACTCCCAACGAATTGCTGAGTTCATGTAGGAGTGGAGTATTTTTTTGCCTATCACACCGTCTGAAGTCAAAGGGACTGCTAAATAAAAACGGTTACATAGAGTTTTACGTAATTATATACGTTCAATAGGTTTAACATTCTTATATGCATTCAATAGTGGTAACGTTATAATCAGCAAAGCCTATAGAGGCCTTAATTATTTAATTTGTTAGTCGAGTCACGTGCAATACTGGTAACATTATAATTATCAAAGCCTATAGATGTTTTAATTTTGTAATTTGTCATTACAGTCACATTCAATAGTGGTAACGCAGTAATTAGCTAAGTATACAGATGCTTTAATTATTTAATTTGTCAGTACAGTCACATTCAATAGTGTTAACGTTTTAATTAGCAAAGTATATAGATGATTTAATTGTTTAATTTGTCAGTACAGGCACATTTGACAGTGGTAACATCATAATTTAGTAAGCATATAGATGCTTTAATCCTTTAATTTGTCAGTACAGGCACATTTGACAGTAGTAACATCATAATTTGGTAAGTATATAGATGCTTTAATCCTTTAATTTGTCAGTACTATCTGAACATTTTGTGATGTGTTGATTATGTGACGCCTTTAGAGTAGTGTATAATAATCAAGCAATCCAACCAGTTGTAAACTGAATACGCGTTCAGGGGAAACCATTAGTTAGTTCTGCTTAATAAATTGATAGTTTATTCCTCTGACTCTATTGTTCTACATTTCACCTTTTATGTATTTATTTATTTTCTTGTCTATATTGCGTAGCCATTGTGTGGATAGGTTGTCGATTAGAATAAATCTGGTTTGGTTACTGTGATTGCGGATCTTTTCCTCCATTTACCAATAATTTTATTTAATTTAGTTTTATTATTGAATTGAGGCAAAACACAAACAAATAAAAATTCCTTTTCAGATAGAGTAAATAATACTGTGGGGTCCTTTAAATCTGAATGTACAAATAACCCTTCCTAAATCTGCAAATAAAATTACATCAAATTGGAATATGTACTTTTATTTATAGTAGAATGTATTGTCTTGGATTTATTAATATTAATTTTATTTACTTAAAAATTCATTATATAATTGTTCATGATTTCACTAAAAATTTGCCGTTACCTACTCATTTTTTTAAATAGTAAGTTATGTTTCACGTTAATTACAGTGTCACTAATTGTAAGCCATAAAGATTCAGTAAAATATATTTATTCAAGGATCATTAATAGATATTGATCCATGTGGGAGTTTAACATTCAGCATATCATGATGGCCTGACGAATTAAAATCCGTCTATGAAGTAAAGTAAGAGAAAGTTATCTATTCTATGGTGTATAAATTGTATTAGATTTATTAATATCCATCTAAAATAACGATTTTAAACACTCAGCCCATAATACATGTTCTAGTTGGTTTTCTCATTACCATTTAACAGGTTAGTAATAAGTGTCATAACTAACGGGCAAGGAACGTTAGAGCACAGAAGAACTTGTTAGGAAATTGTTAAATGGTTCTATCAAAACAATAATTCTGTTGTGCTGCTTCAATATAAATTTCACTATTTACAACTTAATTAACAAACAATCCAACAGAGGATCATTTCTAAATGTGTGCAATACAAGTCAACCATAGATACTTTGATTTTAAGAGGTTATCGCTCGTGTGTGTCAAGATATGTGCAAGTATCCAGAAAAATCAAGCCAAGGTTCAGCATGCTCCTCTCTACGGATAACTTTGAAGAAGATTATGCACCAGTTACATATAATTGACTACCAAAAACATTTAATGTGGAGTAATGTGATTTTATCTTGTTAATATTAATCGAATTCATATTTTCTTTGGTAAGACTATCATGAACGACGAATCGCGTTTTTACCATAAAGGTTTTTACCATGGAGGAACTGAAAATTAAGGTATTCTGAAATCAAACTTGTTTACAGATAACTGAGAAAACGCGTTTACTTTCACTGGGGAGCGATACCGTATGATATACGATAGAATGACTTTTAGTACCAGTATTGGCATGACGTTGCTGACAGATATATGATTCCAAAAGGCTTGAGAGGGTAATTTGTCATAACTGTGATATTGGCTGGCCATCAAGATAATGCGATTTGACGGTTCGTGTTTTGTGGGATTTATGGAAAGAAAACGTGTTCATAAGTAAAACTCAAATGTTATGAGTTAAAGAAGAACATTCGTGAAACTACAACCGAAATAGCACCACAAAAGTTAAATTGTGTTAAATTGGCAGAAATTCACCTTAAGTCCAATAACGGTAATTTATTTTCTTTTTTTTTTAATAATTATTATTAAAATACCTAAAGTCTATTTATTACAAGTTATTGCCACTTTTATTTCGTTTCATAATTATCAAGAAAATTAACAATTCAAGAGGTTTTCACAATAATCCTAGAAAATATGCTATTATTGTACGTCAAAATTAGTTGGATCGTTTCTTAACGCAAGTTATAATGTCAACAAAATCGTTAAAAGGAAGAAAGTTTTAAAATAAAATGTTTGACCGATGAATAAATACATTTTACTAAGATAAATTTAAATATTTAGTAATTATTAAAACTTAAAGTGCGCTTATAATCGACAGTCACCAAACATTAACATATTTCAATTTTAATGGAGTAATTTGAGTTGATGTATATTATATCCGAAAATATTTATTGAAGTATGTACAATATCATCAATGTCTTTTCTCTTATAATTGTGATATTTCATCACAGGATTTATAATGGTTTTATCTCAGATATTTCTATTGCATAAGTTCATTTCCGAATGAATGCAACCACATATTTTAAGCGCACTTTAGATACGATATTAATGTAATAGCGGTCGATTTTAAATTAACAGCATGTGCACTAAAACATTTTTAAAGGACTCTTCTAATGATAACTTCTTTGATGATCCTAAATGTTTTGTGTTTCTTAATTAACACTCATCTTTATAGCTGTTATTTTGATAAAGACCGTGTAACAATTTACTGGAATTTCGAAAGTGATAAAATATATTAATTATTATAGCGTTTGTAGTCATAAAACCAAAAATTTTAAAAACGACATTAGTAAAAGAAAGTCAATATCATACATAATACATATATATATATATATATATATATATATATATATATACATATATATATATATATGAATTATTGGAGCAACAAATTTAAGTGACTGAATTGCATTGAATATACAATTGGATCAACTCTCGAGATATGATTTCCAAACAAAGAAACAGCAAATATTTTACTATTTAGTAAAATAGTAAAATATAATTATTATTATAATTAAAGTAGTAACTTTAATTAGTTTGAAAGAAAATGTAATGCAGTGTATGAAAAGTTATTTTTTATTGAATACCACATAATGTTGGAATCTTCTAAATAATGTTAATACATAATGTGTTGATGGTAAATAATTTTATTTGATTATGTACATTTTTTCATATTGTATGCGATACACAAAAGCTAGTAATTAAAATAGGGGTAATTTTATGAAGAAAAATGTATCATTTACATCTTAAACAAATTGTTTCTATTTTAAATTTGTCAATTTTACTTTAACTTTTGGGATAAAATGGCAAGTATACTCATATCTAGAATTGTTTATGAGTGTGATTTGGCAAATTATGAGATTTAACTACAAGCACCATTTCTCAGAAAACAGCATTATATTCTCAGACTATCATCTATTTTACCTATCTGACACTCGATTAGAAAGTTACAGCAATGTTTAAAAGGATTAAACTCATCTACAAATTTGTCTGGAATGTAACAAATTTTGTGTAACAATACCCGTTCGGAAGCTATAATCTGTCCTTGGCTTTACAATTTCAACGTGATAACATGAGCATCGAGGATTATGTGCGCCCATTGAAAACTCTAATGACTCTAAAAATAATAAATAAAATTAGCGTTGTGAGCATATTGTTCACATGTTCCTGAATCTAAACGGCAATCGCAACAATATCACAAAGATAGCCAGGACGAAGGAAATAATTTTTACATTGTCTTGCGAATAGCTAGACAGTATTATTCCATTCTGCTAGATAAAACGAACGAAAAAAAAAGTTGTTTTTCATCACGACAGTGGCACTTTCTTGCACTAGTCAATTGAGATTTCTTGTTGTACTTCAGTCACTCTATTCTCCAGACCTAACTCCAACTAACTTCCACTTATTTCCCAAACTCAAACTTTTCCTTACTGTACTTTGGTCGGATGAAGATCATTGCCAAAATGGCATAATGGCACTTCAGCATTGTTGGTCCAAGTGTTTTGAAATAGAAACAGAATATTTTGAGTAATAATAAAATTTACATAATTCAAAGTCTCACTTTCCTTCAAATCATCTTCGCTCAAGCAAGTATAACATTTGTCAAACGACGGTTTTTATCGAGTTGTTTGCTATTTATTAATTTTAATGTTATTTCTATTTTGTTATTCTTTTGATAATGAATGTGCTATATTACCGATTAAACAAAATATACCGTAAGCGAATTAAATAATGGGGTGGCAATATTATTAAAGACCGATTTGAACTCTAAATTAAAATCTTCAAAATGAAAATTGTACGTTTAGAATAATGATAAAAATTGTGAATCGTAAAGAAGATAAATTCTTACATACGTTCGTTTAACTATTAAAAGAGAAGATAGAAAAATTTTTCTAACATTCCAAAATGTATGTTCTTGCAGAATATGTATTCTTTATATTCTGCAACCACGCAGTACAAATGGAGCGAATATTGCTATCTTTGCTGCAATAAATAGTTGTTCTTTTGAAAAAAGAAACGTATTTAACCGAAAAAATGAAGAGGCCCATTTGTTTATATGTACTTTTTTGTGATGAGTGCCTAAGGATCGTGATTATTTTTGACTTGTGGTGACCATGCATATATTTATTGTATCTAAGTGTTCCATGGCTTCGTTATTAACCCATCCTCGCCATATGAGGGGAGGTGGTGTTAATTGTTTTTCTTCAATATCGAAGAATAGTGGGAGAGGTACCGATAGAAAACAAAAGAAATGGTAATGGAGTATTTGCTGTGATTTGTTCAATATTTTAGAATTATGTCAAATAGGTTGTGTCAAATTAATGTTTTGGAGAAAATTTTTATGCCGTCAACATAAGTGAAAATGTGGTAACTTTGAAAAGGTAATAAACGCGAAACATTACTAAAATACCAAAAAAAGATAAATATATTATTAAGAAAATTATTTTAGTAGAGAAAATCCGTGCATTTTCCTATGAAAGCCGTGTTAATGTCAAACGCTCTTTTACTTATGCACAGTATGTCGCAGAGAAAAGCGAGCTTTTTAGAATAGTAGTTGTTAGTGCCACCATCTATTAAAAAAAATGCGTTGGTCAGGTAAATCGTTCACCCATGTTATGTCAAAATATCATAACATTTGCATCATTATAAGCAGAGAAGTTGTTCATAACGTAAGAGTGTGTGCTTGGCATTAGTCGAAAAATGAATTTTGAACGCAGAACATACATATATCAAGTTCTGTTTTAAACTCAGAAAAATTGTTTACTGAAACGATTAATTTGATGAAACAAGTGTATGGTGATGCGTGTTTATCACGTACGAGTGTGTATGAGTGGTATAAATGATTTAAAGACGATCATCCTGGTGAAAAAAATCTGTGATTACGGAAAGTAACATCGAGCTCGTGCGTGAATTTATCAGAAATGAGCCGAAATCCTTATTGTGATACGTGGGAATGGAATTAAATATTTTCAAAGATTCAATTCATCGCATTTTGACACAGCACCTAACTGAATTCAGTATTGTACAGACTTGATTAAAGACTCAAAAAAGGACGAAAACTTCAGATATTCTATTGTAACTAGCGATGAGACGTGGTGTTTTCAATATGATCCAGAGACCAAGCGTCAAATGGAAGCATTCAAACGAAAGTGAAGACAATATTGATTTGTTTTTATGATTCTAAAAGCATAGTGCACAAACAGTTTGTATCAACTAGTCAAAATTTGGTTTTCTCTGTGACAGACTGTATATGATTTGAAGATCATGTGAGACGGTAATCTTTAACTGTGTCCAAAGAAGAAGAAATACCAAATAAAATCCATATATGTAAATTTTGTTTATAATATGTTGTGCTAGATGTAATATGTTGATAAAAAGTAAATTGCTTTATGGAGATCTACTAAAAGAAACAGAGAAAAACTAAAGCCGTTGAAACATTGAATATGGGCGCAGTCCCAAATGAAACAATAATAAGACAAATAAAATAAAAAAGAAACAACTTACATATTACGAACATGTAAGGCGTATGATACATTGACTTTGGAAAAAAAATACAGTAGTTTCCAGTAGAACAGAGGCCAAAAATACCACTCTCTTGAAAAAGAGAATCAAAGGAGTTGTGTGTCCGTACGACAGTGGAAAAATCAAAAAATGTGCAATCTAGCAATCGAATAACACCTGAGAACAGTTTAATACGAAAAGCAAATATAATGCAGTTTGGTTGCGAATAGCCTAACTAATACGTGTCTTTGTCAATATTGTATGCAGAATACCTTACGAAAAATAAAATATCTTTTTCGTTTATGAATACAATCCAGAATAAATGCGAGATGCATAATACAGACTATAATATTCAGATCTTAAATTCTAAGTTCGAACCTGCAGGGTAAGAAATAGTTTATGAAGGATTAATTTTCTGAAACTAACTTAATAGGTATTTGCATAGTTATTTGTTTAGATTATGTAGAAAGTTACTTTGCAGAAAGAGTTTAGATACCTGAAGGTAACAGTATAACAAAAACATGGACTCTCTTGAAACTTTCTTAGAAAAGATAAAGGCAAGTCAACCGAACCGTAATTCTAAACATAAAACAAATATTTTAAAATAGTTTTCTATAAAGATCATACGGTAAGCAATTTAAAAATATATATTTTGTAAATTATTCTCATTTAGTACAAAAACAAAGTAATTAAGATTTTTTGCACGATTTACATTATTATAAATAATGCATTTGTAGATAACAAAAAAAAACATTCATTATCGACTAACAAAACGAGGCTTAAAGTGTTTTTCAACATGGAAGACATTAATTATTCAATCTACATGCTTTACTGAGTACAGCTGTTTAGAAATATAAACGCATAAATCCTACTATAAAATCCCAATGGAAATAAATAAAACTCCTGTCAACATCGATTTAATTTCATAAAATTTAATTTAAGGAGACCATGTCATTCACATATACACACATACGTTCGATTAATTTCTACAAGAAAAAGGAATGAAAACAATTTCAATTTAGCATATCTAACGGATGATTAATATTATGAATGATAGTCCGACAGTCAGCTTGAAAGATCTTTTATAAGATTCTATATGTATAAGAAGCTTATAATGTAATTAAATGCTACCGGTCGGGCACGTTCTTGAATAATATCTTCTGCATTAATAAGTTAAATGGACGCTTTACTTTTTTCTATTACTTTCCGTCACTTTAATGTAACAAACACTTATTCGATTTTATTTTATTCTGAATAAGGTATTATACATTAACTGCTTAACAGGAATGTAATAATCAATTTACTTCAATAGATATACGAGAATGTTTCGTTATTAATTTTGAAACAGAGATAAATTGAGAACAATTTATTTTTGAAAACGTCCATAAGTGCTAAATTTTAAATACCTTTGAGGGAAAAATATTTCATATAGCCTTCTTTGGCCATTCTTATTCACTTGAAAAATGTGATTTCTAACGCAAACAAAAAAAACCGTATAGCAATGAAACCGCTTCAAGATTTTAAACATGACTTATGACGTTTATGTGAACATTTTATTTAAGAAGTTGAATTAAGTCTGTCATACATTAGCAGATCTATACTGAAACTAAAATTGCTATTGCAACACATAAACATGGTTATATTATCGGAAGATAGTCATTAACTTGATAGAAATTCGTGTCTAAAATCTTAGATAATCGTCGTCAGGGTGAGGTTATTTATACGGATTTTGGCAAAGCATATTGTCAAAGACCTTAGTAAAGAATGATCAACACTGTCGCATCGATCATTCTTTACTTTTATATAACCTGGACAATTTTGGTTATTCGTAATGCTTATTCAATCTTATCTTATCTCCACCAACGTTCTAGTCGTTTGTTACAATGAATTTCGATCGGTACAGTTTATACCTGTTTATATCCTGTTCTTTAATATATTTATAGATGATCTTCTGAGTTTACTTGAGTAAGATGGTCTACCATATACAGGCTTGAAGATATTTATAGAGATAAACTCTGCAGCCGACTGTGTTATATTGCAAAATATATTGAAAACTATATACGATTAGTCTATTGCTAACAAAGTTTGTTTAAATGTTGATAAATGTGCTGTTATTACATTTTCGAAAATTAACAAATCAACTGACTTTCCGTATCATGTGAAAGGGCTGCTTGTCTCTAGCAGTAGTCATGTCAGGAATTTTGGGATTTCTGTTTGGTTCTGTTCTTTGATTCACGGACCATATCGTTGTAGTTTGTAGACGTGCTGCGGGATCGTTGGATGTTCTTATCCATTTTTGTAAACAATTTAAAACTCTTTTGGCTTCCAAGTCAACTTATTTCGATTTTGTGAGAATGTTACTATTTGTGAGAATGATACTATTGCATGTTGTCCTTATTATATATACCAACATTTGATCCTGGAAAGGGTGTAAAAGCGGTTTCTGAATTCTTGTGTTATAAGAATGATGACTCCTATCCCATTGGACAAATTACAACGCTCTGTTTGAGAGACAGAAGGAAGTTTATCAGTGCGAAGTTTTTTTTTAACTTAATAACAAAATAGATGCTTCCGCATTGTTATCGCAAGCGGATTTTGCTATTCCTACTAGTAGTATGCGAACATCGAATACATTCTCTTTGCCTAGAGCTACGACAAATATCTGAAGAAAGGCACTGTTAACACATATATTCTCTATCATGATCTCTTTCCAGATCGTTTTAAGTGATATTATTTTGGTTATGGCTTCTTATTTAGTTTTTCCTAATTTTTGGAGTGCTTAGTGTACTATCAGTGTGCATGTTATGTAGAGAATAACTTTTCATATGTATGTTAACATTAGTATTAAGTACTTATCCCTTTGTTCGGTAATAAAGAACTGTTATTATTATTATTACTATTACTATTACTATTACTATTACTATTACTATTATTATTATTATTATTATTATTATTATTATTATCATCATCATCATTATCATTAATTTAGTAGTCACTGCTGCTGATCATGCAGTAAAAGATATTTAAACAGACTTTTAGCTTTCTTGTACGCTTTTCTGATTTAGTGAAAATATACTGTGAAACAATGTATTTAGTATAAGTTCAAAAATCAAAATTTGAAAAATGAACACATGGGATCTAATTAACCAGTATCTATAACGGAAACATGCATGGTGCTTAATAGATAGAGTTATATAAAATACAATTGAAAACTTTCTTGATGTTTTTCCAAAAAGTATCTATCGCTATTTATTTACATTTGTAATTTCGTTAATGAGTACAATAGTATTTCTGGTCATCTATCTTAAACTCTGAATATATTCGTACAAAGTGATATTACCTGCTGGATCACGAACATCTATATTCTATTTCTTAATTACAAAGACCACTCTAGAAATCTGGTACCTAGAAGCAGTCCCGTGATTGGCCACTTATGGTCTAGAATAACATAACACAGTCTACCATATTGAACAAATTCGATGTTAGAATTTAGAAATTGGTACTCATGTCTTTCATTGTTAATTTGGTTGTCAACTTATTCTTCTATAAGAAAGTGCAAAAGCAATGCCACACTTAAGTACTGACTGATGACAAATAAGTTTTATATAGTATGTATTGATATTTATACAAACTATTTAACAAGCATAGATAAGTAGAAAAGTAATTTCATCACTTCGAAAACGGAAACATTTGCGTTTAGAGCACTTGCCTGCGATTGAAAAACAAGGTTTTATAAATATACAATACATATGTACAAGTAACTATACAGTGTTACTTCAAAATTATGCTAAAAAATGTGTATCTTGTAGCGGGTGACTAAAAAGAACTAAGCAAATATTTAATTAAAAATTAATTCATGTGATCATTTATCTTTGGATTTAATTATTAGAATAAAAATATATGTACGGTGAGAATTGTTTAACTTTCACTTCAAATATTTGAATAATTTGACTTTAGAAACTAGGTCTATGAAAATAAAATTGCAGAATTGTTGCCAGCGTAGAGAAAAAAGTTCAATAATTTCTAGACATCTGGTATATGTGCATACATTGCGTCTCTCTAAAATTAAATTTTCTTTTAGGGTAACTTACTACAAATACTTTATAGGTTCTACAAAAACGAAGTTCTTACACAAGTTAAAATTTTACATGGAATACTGCAATGTGAGGACTTATAACAAATGGGTGGGAAAATATTGCATAAAAGAACGCTAACAATTTAAAGTGCAATTTTAAACTGCAAAGATATGATTCGCGAGTCAAATAAAACTCACAGATATTTAAATACATTATTATGCATCAGGTCTTCTATTAAAAAGTTCGTCAAATTTACTTTCACATTTTGTTATTATAGAAGAAACGTAGTTAAAGGAAAATGCTTTTTTGCTTTTTTGTATGAATACATTTAAGTGATTTGGTACGTAGACTTCCGCGGTCGTGGTCCATGCTATCTGCTTCTGGGTTTCCGGGCTGGAACCGCGTCACTAGTATATCTGCCGACGTTTCGTACCCATTTGTAGTTCAGCCCTGAAGATGTCCCATACAAATGGGTACAAAACGTCGGCAGATATACTAGTGACGCGGTTTCAGCCCGGAAACCCAGAAGCAGATAACATTTAAGTGATATTTGACTGCCAGTCATAACTGTACGTTCTATAAGACGTTTTTTCCAAATTAATTCATTTTCAGCGATTTAAAGTGGTTTGCATCCTAAAACATTTCACAAAAGATTTCTTAGTCCAAGCTTAATTTCTAAGTAGTACTACAAAATAATATATAAATAATAAAGTTGAAATTGTAGGGTTTTATTCAGCATTAAGAATTTCAAGCAGAGTTGAGGAAAATCGTATTTACTACATAGTCCTTTTTCAACTCTACATGGTTGGTATAATGCGTTTTATGACTCCTCACAGCGTAAAAAAATATCTTCGTAATATCTATTTACAGCTTCCATGATTTCAGCATTCGATGAGAATTTCTTTCCAACCAACCAGTTCTTATCGTTTGGCCCCGTCGAAAAAATTCGACGGGGCCAAGTATCGTGAATATGGTCAATTAACAAGATCCGTAATTTCTGTAGTTTCTGTAGTCATTGCTATTGCAGGTTTGTGAGACAAAGTCTCTTAACTTTGATTTCTTAGATAAATCTGTCTAATAAGGCCGTATAATATTCGTCTGTTATTATCTCTCGGTGTTGCGAGTAATCAATTAAAATTTCTCCTCGGATAACCCAAAATGTAGTAGCTATCACTTTCCCGGTAGTCGAAATCGTCGTAGCCTTCTTAGGAGTTGACTAAACACGCTTTGTCTACTGATTTGACTGTTTTTTAGTCTTCGGAGTGCAGTGATGTACCACATTTTGTAGAGAGTTATGAAACGTATCAAAAAAATGTTCTTATTAGGTTCAAACATGTTTAGACACTGCTGTGAAATGGTGGATGATCAGCAGACGTGACACCCATCTAGCACTAAGTTTTTTAAGTCCAAATGTTGATTGTAAAGTGTAATGTACGCGGTCGTATGAAATGCCTATTTTACCGGCTATCTCTCTGAACTTTAAGTTGGCATTAACCAAAAACGTTAAGGTTTGCATTACAAAAAAGTTCACAAAGCAGTCAAAGTCCAACTCATCCTTCGCGTAATTTTTTTAAATTTAACCTCCGTCATATAGTCCAGATTTGACTCCATCTGATTTATTTTTATTTAGTCTGAAGAAGCACCTCTGTAGATGTTTTTTGACAAACCATAGGTAGAAATATGAAACTGAAGACCAACAAAAGTAATTTTTTTCTGATGGTATAAAGTCCTTGCAGGATAGCTCACGCAAGTGTGTTGAAGTTAAGGGAGGACACGTTGCAAAACAAAATTATCAAGAAAATTGTATTTTGTTTCATTAATAGGTAAAAAACTTTTCTAGTTCACCTCGTATAATTATTGAACTATGTCGAAAAAAAAATAAATTGCGCCGCAAAGTACTCCAGTACACTCTGTCTTAAATAATTCGAGGAATGACGAGGCGAATATATGGGACATTATCATCAAACACAAAGCTTCGTAGCAACTTTACGAAAAATAAAGACAGTGGGAGAAGAATTTTTCTTGTAGCACTTGATGAAAAAGTTGTTAATGTAAGCAGTTAAACTTTAATTATTACAACGATTACACGACGAAATCAAAAAGACATTGTTTTATAAATTAGATTCATTATTTACATGCTACAAAGCATATACATATCTATATGTACATATATACATATGCATCAATCAACATTATCTTTAACAATAGCAATTAATCTACATATAACAATTTTCATCTTCTAATAATTTTTTGTACTTCGTTAGAGCTGTATTCTAATTTACTTTAATTTTATTATACTTCGTGGAATTACATTAGCTTTAAGTTTTCTCTATTCTATTCAATTCGGAATACAGAAGCTACAATTTCAAATATGTATATACATAGATAATATACATGAATATAGTAGTATTTTATAACGAGTCACGAATTGCATGTAGAAAAGTTATAAAATCAGTATTTATCATAAATATATGCTCATAAAATCATTTTTACTATCTGTAACATGTATATTTATTTCGTTTTAGAAAATAACAATTACGCAAACAACACATATGGCGTCTACTGTCGCGAAAGGTTCCGAAAAAGGTGGTAACGCTAAACATTCCGTGATAAAATTAACAAATAAACCTACAAATACACCTACACCTTTTTAGATGAGTGGCTACTTTTCTTTTTGTTATATATTGAGTTCAATTCACAACCTACGTGCAAATGATTGTGAAAATTTTAGAAAACGTACGCATGTTTTTATGAACATTGCAGTACTTTGTCGAATATGAATTTAATTATCACGCTGAACACATACACTTTTTAAGAATGATATACATACATATATTGAGGTCATCCTACTACTTTAAGAGGAATTTGCAAAAAGTATTATATATGACAATTTACAGTCCTATGTACAAGGTCGAATCGGATAAATAACATATGGAGTTATATATATACATATGTATGTACTTATGTACATGAATGCTTACATTACATATATGGATATTTAAAATGACTAAAATCACTGCTCTAAATACAGGACACGTAGCATCAGATTTAATTGTATAGTTTTATTATGTTTTGAATTTTAAATTCCACGTAATTCTTCATTTATATGCAGTCAGTTTTTTATACCTATGTTTATACAGTACAGCACCCCGGCAAGTGAAGTAAAGCCACCTTGCCTATTCAGAAATTTATAATACAAGCCGTTTGTATTTAAATATATTTCAAATTTTCGATTGTAGACGGATTGAGTTATTGAAATAGAATCTATTATATAAATTATATAAATAAAACAATAATAAATAGTTTATTATTGTTTTATATTTTTCTAACAATGATGGAGAGTGTTAAATTCGTTAGACGAAGACCCAGGGAATGTTATAGTAATGAAACTGTCCAAAAACAAATTGAACACTCATCATTAGTCATGATTTGATCATGCGTAACCGTAAATAGCACTAGACCTCTGTATTTTGTGACCTCCCTGAATCAAGTGCAATATAAAAAGGATCTTGAAACTGTAATTTTGCCTTTCCTAAACTCATTAAAAGAAGTAAAAAGACCACATTCCTTCATGCAGAATGAAATCGATCGAAAAAAACAGTTTCGAAAGTATAGCTCAACTCATCTTATCTAAATCCAGTCAAAAATGTATGGAGCATGTTGAAAAAGTTTATGTACTTATCCCAGAATCAAGAAATAGCAGCTCTAAAACATAAAATAACAGGCTAGATCGCAAGAGATGCAAAATTGCAAGAAGTGGTAAAAACTCGTATTTCCAGCATAAAGATAAAATTAGTGCATTCGTTAAAGCCAAAGGAGAAGTAACAATATATTAATGTAATATCTTTTATAAAGCATAAACAAACATTTTATATTAGTAACATGTCAGAAGATGGCTCTAATTCAATTGCCAGGTACTTCATTGCTATGTTCAATAAAAAAAAATAAGCATGTCAATGCACTGAAGGCAATATAAGTAACATTTTGATAAGAAGACTGGTTTTAATCAAGAAGATATCAAGATATGACTTTAAGAATTATATTTCACATCCAATAAAATAGTTTATTAAAGAAAAAATTTGTGGAAGTTTGCGAAATGTGTAGCGTCGCTATTTGTTACGAAGTGTTGTCATTGTGAATATTCTGAAATGTAATTTTTGTCATGTTAATGTGAATGTACCACTAACTTATTTTTAAGTATTATCAGTGCTCTTATAATATTTTGTACATAGGTAAGGTCTATAAAGACAGGTAATCGGGATTCGTCTTTTATTACGTGATAATACGTTCTTTATTAACTTGTCAAAATATAATAGCTAGCCTTGAATTTTAAGTTTTAGTGACAACATAAGAAAAACAAAGCCTATTATATTTTTGCAGTTCGTAAGGACTGTATATGTGACTAAAAGTACTAGCGAAAGTTGGTCTCTATTCAAACTCAATTTACGAAGTATTGAAAGATCAATAAGAATTATTTATTTGTTATTAAATTATAATGACATGTCGAAATAAATGGTTGCCTACATAGTCATACGTGATTACCCGTTTAAAAATTTCAACGAGAAAGGATATTTTGAAAACTTCTTCTGACGTAAATTCGTTAGCTAGACTAAATATTGACTTATGAAAGAAAAGTACCATTTCGGCAACAAAAATCCGGGCAAATCTTATACACTTTTAATGTCAATTTTCATTTTAACGGTTGTAGCGGTTTTATTCCTTTTACAGTAGTTTATTTTTAATGTTGTGAATACTAACGGGTGTTTTTTTAAGAGCTTGGGAACTTTAAATGATAATACAAGACAGAAATATTGTTGGAATGAAATTTTTTTTTATATAAATTTTTATATATATTTTATTATAATCTGGTAGATAACTTTATGGCATTTATTTTTTAACTATGATTTCCGGCATATGTCCGCCGCGACCATGAGTTACATGGTCCATTCGATGACAATTTTTGACTACTTTTTCCAATAAATCTGACCGTATGGCGTCAATGATGGTTTGAATATTAGCTTCCAATGCTTCAAGAGTTGCTGGTTGTCGGCATAAATCAATGACTCAACGTAGTCCCATAAAATGTAATTCAGAGGCGTTAAATTGCACGAATGAGGGGGCCAGTGAACAGGACCACTTCTGGAAATAAAGTTGTCACCAAATTGATTTTGCAATAAATCGATTGTTAAGCGCGCTGTATGGCAAGTTGCGCCATCTTGTTGGAACCAAATGTCGTAGATGTTTAGCTGATTAATTTTTGGAAATAAAAATTCAGTCAGCATGGCTAGATAGCGCCGCCATTCACCGTAACGGCAGCTCCTCCCTCGTTTCGACAGAAATAAGGACCGATGATGCCGCTAGCGTGTAAACAGCATCAAACAGTCAATTTTAATGGATGTAATGGTGATTCGTTAACGGCTTGAGGATTGTCTTCCTCCAAATATGGTAATTTTGCTTATTGACGAAGCCATTTAACCAGAAACCACTAACCACTAAACACAATTCTTTGATAAAAATGCTCATCTTCAGCCAGTTTCGAATGAGCCCAATCAGCAAAAATGCGATGCAAACGATGGTCGCTTGGCTTCAATTCTTGCACAAGCTGTATTTTATAGTAGATACGTAAAATTTTCCACGTGGTTGAAGGACAAAGGCCAGCAAGTTGAGAACGACGACGAATCGACATTTCGGCGTCTTCTTCAATACTGTGCGCTACAGCAGTAATATTCTCATCGGTACGCACATTTCTTTGTCTTGTTGATGGTTTTGAATCGAGAAGAGTAAAATTAGTGCGAAAACGATCAATAACTACAAGAATTGCTTGCTCACTATGCCGATTATGTTGACCGTATAATGGACGAAGTACTCTATGAACTTCGCGAACAGATTTATTTTTTCAAAGTAATTTTCCATAATTTGGAAGTGTTGTTTTGGCGCTAAACGATTCATGATGACTTTCCAAACTTTACAGAACAGAAATGTCAACACAGGTTGACACTATCAGCTGTCAAACCATAGTTATCGACATCGATAGTTCACGTGCAGCTTAAAAAAACACCCATTATATTTAGCTTCACGCCAAGGCCAAGACAGTTTTCGTAACACATTGTTATAAACAATCCACTTCTCATCACCAGTTATCAGTTACGCCGTCAAATGAACTTTGAGTTCATGAGGAAGCCAAATTCGAGCTTGTTGACATTTTGTAACTTTTTTTATCTTGTTCTAAGTGCTTGATAGATATTTAAAATTTTTGCGATCTTTTGTGTCTTGTGTTTGACTTGATCAACACCTTTATTTTGTCGTAATCAATCTAGAACATCGTTAAAGTTAAAATCTTTTTGTTAAATTTCAAATACAATCAAATCGGTTGCTTACTTTTTTCCAAACTGAAATTAAAACTGTTAGCTGTGATATTGCATACCATTAAGGTAGATGCAATCCATACCTACATATATTGCAAGTATAGCACCTGTAGGGCATACGACAAATAATAAATAAATACAAAAAAACTGATTTTGTTAATATACAATATGTTTAGAAATGAAGATTAACCTATAATGAGTCATCAATAAATGCATATTTTCTGTTCAAGAGTGTTTGTTTGAATAGACATCCACTAACTTTATAAGGTTAATTTGCGAATTTTGTCACTTCCAGTATGTCATATATTCATTGTAGTTTTGTACATAGGTCATTATATCCAACAAAGCAATTAATAATTCAAAGTTTAGGATAGTAACGCAATTTTTCATCATTTCCATTTACAAATAACTTGAACTTTGTACAACTTGAATATGTCAGATCACATTTTTTCATTGCTTGAATTTAAAGAATAAATGAAAGTGATTTTATAATAAAATATTAATTCTTAAATTTATTTATTATTATTTGGAATTACAAGCACTGCTTCTTATGTATTTTTGTGCATTATTTCTTGGGGGTATCCTCTATCTTGCCTTTCTTTAATTTAGTTTTTTTTACAATCGATGAGTTATCCATTTAAAATAAGCTTAATAAGCTTAATAAAGCTATTTTACTTCAAATGTATTTTTATTTTTAAATGGTGATTAATGTAATACTTATATAAGATTGTTTTTGACAGTAATAAACACTGCAAAACCATAAATGTTATTTTACAAATATTTATGTAGGTTGATATGATATATATATACATATATACATATACTTGTAATTGTATTTCAATAACATTAAATGTAATTTTAAGCAGTTATTTAAAATACTGTTATCATTATATTACCAATTTAGGAAACCTATAAATTAAAATTTCATCTAATAAAATTGCAATAATCTTCGCTTCTTGAATCAATGAGTAAAAGAAAAACATTACCCACAAATGGGTATTTTTAAATTTACTAAAATAAAAATGCAAATAAGGTTTTCAAATAATAACAACAAAAGAATACAGATAATATTTCTTGTATATAAGTAAACACAATATATAAAATTAACATATTACATCATACGCATTTTGTATTGTTCGCCATACTATGTTAGTCAAACAATGAAACTTTAATACATGAAAGGTTAGTGAAATTTTATTCACGCTTATATTATTTTGGTGTTTCTTGATTTATTGTGTGAAATACATCTTAAATAATGCAACGTATATAGAGGCAAGCCACTTCTAAATTCTTTACTATTACAAATTTTTTAGAGAATATGCCATGTTTTAATTCCATTTTAGAACTTTAACACTTTACTTTCAATACATATTTTTTCTATATCTGATAAGCAAAATAATAGCAACTGACGATTTGTAAATTAATACATATATAAAAATTAAAGAAGTCTTGATTCTCGAGAAAAACAAATTATGCTTTCTTAAAGATATTTGAAGCAGCTTTTCTGGAACAAATTGTTAAATATTAAGTTACATAGCCTAATGTTCTAATACATATTAACCAGAACACCATTCGGAAACTTAAAAATGATTGGAATAGATCTTATTACATTTTAATTTAAAGTAGGGTACCTACACTAACTAAAAGTGAAAAGCCGGTACAGTTACTAAAGTAAAAAGTATAAAATATAATTTCGGTTTATTGAATTTATCTTCATTTTTTATCAATTACTGATTATATTGATAATATTTTGAAGTTTGTCTGTTGTTTCTTCATAAACTTTGGTGAAAGTTTAAGATGTGCTTTTTACAAACGTGGCTAACTTATTGTGTGTTAACGTAGTGTTTTTCGCTAAGTAAATATTGATTTTTTTTGCAACTGACGAAGACCTCTCCCGCTTTCATAAACAATATCATTTAAATCTCAACCTCATGAAAATCAGATTTCGTCTCATAGATGCTTCAAGAATACTTTCAACCCAAGCAAGGATATCTGATGAATGTGTAAACAAATATCAAACAAGTTTCTAATACAATCTAACTTAAGGAAAATATGGTATATGTAATATAATTGTGTGATTTAAAAAATAAGTACATTAGCAAACTATTATCAATCCCGAAGGAGGCACAATCAGTGTTAATGAAATTAATTAATAATAAGTAATAGAAGCGGTTGTTAATTAATTGTGGTATTAATAATAAGAGTAAATTAGAAATTATTTTATTTCCCATGTTTCCATATCTAAGTTTGTATACATTAGTTATAAATAAATTTAAAGCTAGAATATTGTGTACAAAAAAGCAATTAAGTATGATACAAAAAGGATTTTAATATTCGTTATACCAATAATTAGTTCGTTTCAAAGAACATTATTTATTATTTATATACCTTTGTACTTTACTAAGACTGTTGAACTTTATTCAGAAGCATACCTCATATATTTTAAATGCGTGAACATAGCGCAATAAAATTTTTATACCAGTACTATTAAACAAGTATAACACATACTCACTAGAACAGCGATCCAGCGCTGTTATTGAGAAATGATTTAAATGTGGCGGAAGTATCTTCCTCAAGCAGTCGGTATTGTAGCAACACGACGAGGCATATACTTTACCAGACGCTGTTTGGTGAGTGGAAGAATGGCCAATCATGCTGCTTCAGACTGTCTCCATACCTCTTAATCATTAGCTGGTGAGCCGAATATTGCTAAAATTTTCAACCGATTATGTTTCAGACATGTTCAATCGGATCGAGATTGGAGAACGAGTTGACCAGAAATACACTCGGATATTGTGCTCTTGCATAGAGATGTATACTGCGCGAGCCACGGATGGTCATGCGTTTTCGTGTATGTAAACTAAATGTGAACGCCATCGAATTTAGGGGAGTACTACCAACGTAGGACTGCCTACATAATGGCGATTTGTAATTGTATGGTCTACATGACCTATACTAGACGTATACGACTTCCATATGTTATAGCACTACATACCATTATGCCCTGCTACTGCGTAGTATCATTGAATGTACGCATCGATTACTCGCTCACAAAGTCTTCGACGAATTAAGGTTCATGCATCTTCCAAACATAGTGTGAATCGTAATTCGTTGGGAAACAAGACATGTCTATTCGACAATATTCAGGTAATGATGGAATGCATTGCAATGCACGATAGGTTCGTTATCGACTATTCACTAAACGCTACCGTACAGTTCGCGCAGTCAACTCACTCAGGTAGCGCTGGCGACCTTCCATTGAACACATAGCATGTATACGCATACACTGTGACATGAGAAAGTACACGAACATTTACCGATGCAAACAAAATGCTAACCTCACCGCACCGATAGTAACGAGCACTTTATGCACTACGGACACAGATATATGCCAAACTCGCTGATTCAAGTTAAGTGAAAACTTAATGCCATTATATTAAAAGTAAGAATCTCTCACTATTATAAAAACAAGATTATTTTCAATATGAAGGCATGTAAAACGAAAACAACACAGTATGCAAATTTTAAAAATAATATCAATTTATTAAAGTAACCATTTTTTATCAATCCGAACATTCCTTTTGAATTTTTTTATCATTTTAGCTATTTTCTTGTAGGTAGTTTGTTCTAAAGTATGGAATTAATTAGATGATTTGTAATGGCGGGTGATGAGTATAGATTGGTTATTGGACCGTCCTATGTCTAAAAATATCGTGTTTGGTGTGATTCCTTAGACACAGTTAAATAAAACGTCGAAACAATGGAAACAGCTTTCCAATCATTTATTTAACTCTAATAATATGAATTAATAATAATTAGTATTTAAATACAACTCTGTTAATAATCTCAAAACACTTATTACATATAACACTAATTAATATTCATTAGCATTAAATCTTCAGGGGTCAATACCATTATCGTCACATGCTGCTTTGATATGTGTTTCAACACGATAATAATCCGAATCACATATTAAGTTTAGTTCAAGATTATTTAAGAGAAAGATTAGATTCAAGTCCTTGGTTGTTGGACCAATCACTAAACATGAATCCCATCTAAAGCCTTTTCGGGATTTTAAAATAAAGTATTCCCTGGAAACGCTTTCGAAATAAAAAAAACATCTGCTACTAACTGTGAAATCTGAAGGAATTAGAAATGAACAATGAACTCGACTATTTTTAATTTAATTTGATCTATGCCGCATAGATGTTATAAAGTTACAAAGTTGTTTTGCAGACTTATTTAGGTTGTTTTTTTCTTAATCATAATTTATTTAGTTACTTAAAAGAACTTATTTTACTTAGAATTTTACTGGATACTTAATTTTTAACAATTTATTTTTGTATGAAATGAATATTAGAAAAAATATATTAACTTTTATATTTTACAATTTGATACTTTTGTTCCACACGCTGTATATGTTGAGATATAAAAATACATAACAAGTTCAAACGTTTACATTTTTACCTTGTTTTAAAAACAATTTTAATTACGTGGTGATTACACACTTACAATTAATAATAAAAGCTAAAGGTCATAAACTATTTTCGAATTGCAATCTATTACAAAGTTCTCGTCAAGTTTTAAACTGTTAAATATCACTCTCTGCACTCATAAAGCCACTTTTATTTAATTACACATAAGATCGTTTGTAGGTGCTTTTTAAAAGCGGTTAGTAATTTAATCAATTAAAGAGATATACAGCATCAATGACAGTATTCTCAGTATCAAAAACGCCACGACTTTCTTTAGTAATGTACCGATTCGTCTGAGTAGGCAGTAACTTATCTGCCCACCGATCTCCGTTGTTCTCGTCAATGAATGCAATACACCTATCGCTTTGAAATTGGTTCGTTTCTTCATCATGACACCTGTGAACACCTTAAAAACTCAACCAAGATTGAAAATAACGTAGCCATATAGATTTTATCAACGTCTTTACGAACGTGGAACTTTAAGAAACAATTAAAGATACGGTAACTAATCTGTGGAATACATAGAGTACACATGTACATATGTAGATAACGTTGGCACTTGTCAAAATTTCGTCGACGTTTTTGAAATATACGTCCTCGTTAAGCTTGACTTGTTTGAAATAGTAGGATAGATCTCCACGACCCCATGTCGAGAATGTGATTGAATACGTACTCTCAAATGAGGAACCATATCTTGTTACAATGAATATCAAATGATTCTACATTTGTCTTATCGGATGATTAATGTGA
Organism: Dermolepida albohirtum; assembly: GCA_031893035.1. Lineage (NCBI taxonomy): Eukaryota > Metazoa > Arthropoda > Insecta > Coleoptera > Scarabaeidae > Dermolepida > Dermolepida albohirtum. Next base: position 44,041 of record JAVIWB010000638.1, read on the forward strand.
ATAGGTTAGAAAATTTAGTCGTCTTGAAAATTAGAGATGTTTTCGTTTAAGAAATATACCTTGAAGAATATTTATGAAAGCATTTATATGCATACTCAAATTTACAACTTCTCGTAATAATTTTTTATCAAAGTTAAAGCAGAGATAAAATAATAAGTTTAATGGCAATTTCCATAGGAATAATAAATAATAATAATAATTTTCTTTGGTATTCAATATATGAAGATTAAAGTATGATAATTTTGTCCAACGACTGAATTTATATGTATAATAATTAATCATTAGCAATTAACATACAAATTTGCCTGTTAAGTATCAAACTAATATTCTTTAGGGTAAAGGTTAAAAATATGATAAACTAAAGTATACTAATGTCTAATGTTATTTAATTACCAATTTTGGAATTAATAAACAAATACTGCAGCTTTGTTGTGTTCGGTCAGTATTTTTATCTTATAAATTAGACAAATTACAGAGTTTTGCTAATATTTGCACTTTTGATATGTATATGTATGTACATTTGTATATGAAAATGTTCATTTTATATTCCTCGTTAACATTTATTACGCTTGAAAAGTTTGTATTAATATGTTATTAAACAAAATGTAGGAAATATGGAAATCTAATAAACATTTATGATCAAGTATTTCTTCTTGACAAAAAGCATAGAGTTGTTTAAATGAGAAGACTGTTTGAAAAATTCAATATAACTAAAGCAATGTTTGAGGTATATATTTAAATGTATGTATAACCGCAGCTAAGGCAGGTCGAGTCAAGTCATGGTAGAATATAATGAAATTTTAATATATTCAGACAAAAAGTAATCCAGACCTGTTCAGAAGAGCTCAAAACGTAAATGAATTTATCAATATTTATTTTAATTCCTTCAAAATATTTTCTATCTGATGCAACATATTTTCTCCAGTGTTTCATATAATCCTGGAAATTCTTTTCATATTTATTTTTGTGAATTGTCATTAACTTTTTACTAGATTATTCCCACATCTACACAATGCTATCAAAATAAACTCATCGGAATACAATTTAAGTCATTTGAAAAAATGAAATTCTCTTGATTCTCCAGTTATTATAGTAGTTTATTTAATAATTAATTTATACTGTTTGAGACTGGCCAAAAACCCACAAATAGCCATTGTATTATACGAAAATGTGTAGAATCCACGTATGTTTTTCCACAAATCGCGTCGTTAATTAAATTGCATTTTTATTGACAATTTTCTTCGATTTAAGATCACTTGGAGCACAAAACATATTTTATTAAATTATTAAACTCGTGTTTCATCATCAGTAATACGGAATTTAATACAACTTGTTTCTATGAATTAAGCTAGTAGTTACCTATTTTACTAATAATAATGGGTGTCCTAAATTTAACGCAAGATTTGAATTTGTCGCCATTTATGCAGTAAAGTGTTGGCAACCCTAAAAAAAAATTCGACAGCTGACAGTTTAGGGTTAGTAAAAATAGAGCGTTACACGATAGAACAACGTGTCTTCATTACTGAACAATATTTCAAAAATAGTGAAAGCTTGGTGGTCGCAGTTCGATAATTTCATACAAAATATGGTCGGAATAGTGTTTCAACTTCGTCAACTGTGATGAGATTAATTGAAAAATTCAGGGAGACTGGATCCGTTGGAGACGCCAAACGCACTGGTCGTCCAAAACAAGTCGTTTAAATGTTAATATCGAAGCAGTGCGCGAGAGTGTCGGTGACAACCCAGGAAACTCAATTCGGCGTTGTGGACAAGAATTGCAAATTTCAAGAAGCTCTCTACAACGTATACTCATTAAATATATGTGTCTCCAGAGAGTTTGTTGAATGGATTATTGAACATCAACAAATGGATGCTGATTTTTCGAGCAAAATCATCCTAAGCGATGAAGCACATTTTCACCTTCATGGCTTTGTTAGTTAGCTTTTGGTCTTCTGAGAACCCACATGTAATTGTCGAAAAACAAATGCATCCACAACGTGTCACTGTTTGGTGTGGATTTTGGGCTGGAGGCATAATTGAACCATACTTTTTTGAAAATGAGGCTGGTCAAGCAGTGACTGTTACTGGTGCTCGATATCGCGACATGATAACACAGTTCTTTTTGCCGAAATTAGATGATATTGGTGTGGCCAATATGTGTTTTCAACAAGACAGTGCCACATGCCATACAGCCCGTGAAACAATTCAATTACTGTATGAGACATTTTCAGGTCGTGTACTCTCTCGTTTCAATTCAGCCACATTTATGCATAATGTTCATGGAAAATTACGACAAACGGGTGCGTATGGGCATGCACAGCCGCGGAAGCCATTTGCCCGATGTGTTATTCCATAAATAACCCTATCCTATGTACTTTACAATTCAATAAAAAAATAACAATCGAAAGACTATAAACTATGTTTTCTATTTAATTCAAATTTTGCGTTAATTTTGGGACACCTTTAGTTACAGATAACCTTTTATAATATATCCAATACAATTTAATGTACTTACAACATAACAGACAAAAAGTAATAAGATATTATAGTTTACCGGAGAAACCAATCATATTTATTTAAAACATGCAAATTCCAGCCCGGAAACCCAGAAGCAGATAGCATGCAAATTACTTCACTAAATATTTATTAATTTAAATAGTTTTGTTCAAATTCCACTTGTTTTTGATAAATCATCACAATAATGTTTTTGTAACTTTTTTAATATTTCACTGGCATTAGTTTTAATATTTACACAAAATTTAATGCAAAATATTTGTTCGAATACATACATATGTATACCTTCATAGTATAAATTGAAAAAGAGCCAAATATTCATTTAAACAAAAATTCTGTAAAACTAATTGATGTAACATGCGTTCAAAGGTCTTTTTGTCCTAAACAACCATGGATTACATGGATGTCGGTAATAAATTTATTAATTCGAGGCAACACTAAAATAACGCAGATCAACATAAGTAACGCACTAACTTTCTCGCCTGGTTATATCAGTTTCTTACTAATGTGAAATGATATATACAGTTTTAACAGGTATAGCTACAGTTTTCGATATACATATACGAATATGACTTTTCCCGAGTAATAGAAATTGTCTTAGCTTAGAATTAAGTTATTCCTTCGGATTTTCCAGTTAATAGTGGCCTATATCTATATTCAAAGTTTAGATTAATTTATTCTTTCCAGATATTGGCCCGATCGATTAAGTTATTTGTAACATTTTTACATTCATTTGAAAAATCGCTTGTTTCACAAATCATAGGTTTGCTGGAATAAGTTTATAATAAACAATATCCGAATATACATACATATACATACATATATATATATATATATATATATATATATATATATATACACTGCAGGCCATAAGTTTGGAATCAGTTCCAGTAAATTCATAAAAATTAAAATTTATCTATGTTACGTTCGTATTACTTTGATATAAGTGCAAAGGATTATTCTTAAGTACATTATAAAGCTTTACATAAAAGATGTAGTTTTAAATGCATTAATAGTTGGAAAATAACCAGAGATTAAGGAAACTCTGCGTGCGGTATTATTTATTCGAGCAGGTAATATTTCTGCATAATGAACGATTACCTGGAATGGACAAATTTTATTGCAGACCCTTCCGCATAAACCTTTTGTAATTACATTTAGTTTTTATATTTATAAGTATTTATACATTTTGAAGTAATGAGAATATTTTAGTTGCTTCGTATCATTTAAAGTGTGTAGACACATAAAAGTGTGTAGAATCAGTAAACATCGTTTGATTATGGCGAAGAGAAAGCAGTTATCGCTAGAAAAACGTGTAGAAATTATTAGTCATCATAATCGGGGAGATTCTATACGGGATATCGCGAAAAGAATGAAGATATCGTACAAAGGTGTACAAAATACAATTAAAAGATACCAGTCTACTGGAGGGTATACGGACAGAAAACGATCAGGAAGACCAAAAATTACAACTCCTGTAGAAGATCAGACAATTATATTGACGTCGAAAAGAGATAGAAGATTAACGGCCTCGCAAATCCGCGGTGAGTTTAACAGGGAGCGTGAAACTCGGATCTCTTTAACCACAGTAAAAAGGCGGCTCAGAGCGGCTGGACTGATGGGACGTGTAGCAGTTCGCAAACCGCTTCTACGTCCGCAAAATAAAATAAAAAGGCTACAATGGGCTAAGTTACACAAAGATTGGACAATAGAACAGTGGGAAAAAGTACTATGGACCGACGAATCAAAGTACGAGGTCTTCGGTTCCAGACGTCGGATATTTGTAAGAAGAACTGCTACGGAAAAAATGTTACCGCAATGTGTGGTTCTGTAATGGTTTGGGGATGTTTTTCTTCGGCTGGTGTAGGAGATCTGGTGAAAATCGACGGAGTTTTGAAAAAGGAGGGTTACAGACAGATTCTCGAACACAACGCTGTGCCCTCCGGTCTGAGATTACTTGGAGAAAACTTTATATTCATGCAAGACAACGACCCAAAACATTCTTCTCATTTATGTAGAGGATATCTCCAACAACAGGAAGCTGACGGTGTTTTACAAAACATGGTTTGGCCGGCACAATCGCCAGACCTCAATCCAATAGAGCTGTTGTGAGAAGAATTGGATAGAAAAGTGCGTGAAAAGTGTCCGACGTCCCAGACTCACATGTGGCAAGTTATACAAGATTCTTGGGCAAATATACCCAATGAAACCCTTACAAAATTAGTGTCTCGTTTACCGCGATTGTGTGCCGCCGTCATTAAAGCAAAAGGAGGGTATTTCGATGAAAAGTCCGTTTAGTTGATAATAAAAATAAGTGGATGTAAATAAATAAAATTTGCTTTTTTTTCCTGCTTATTTTATAATAAAACGTTTTGGTATATTAATATTGTTTTATTTTTACAATGTTTGTTAAAGCCACTACAATATTTTCATTATATTCAGAAGTGATTCCTAACTTATGCAAGTGATTCCAAACTTATGGCCTGCAGTGTATATGTAAATTACATGAACAAAAAAAAAAATATAAATCAAACGATTCATCTATTAAATGTTCTTATGACACTATTTTTTACTCAGTAAATTATTCTTTTTATTCATCATTTAAGTGATAGGTGCTATGGAATCTAAACAAAATCGTTAAAGTTGTTTTGGAGAAAAGAATATTTTTTTCAATTTCACCGTAAATACTAATCGTTAAAGCCGTATTTAAGAAAATCGTATCTTTTAGTTTTATCCTACAAGTAAATACCGTTTTCGATTTTTACAAAAAGAACGAATAGCAACATATATATATATAATTTACAAAATTTAAACAAAATCATTGGAGCCATTTTTGGGAAAATCGTACCTATTTTTCAATTTTATACCACTAACAAATTACCATTTTTAAACATTTTCTACAAAAATGAATAACGGAATATCATAATCTTGTTTAAGATCTACTTATTTATAAAATACAAACAAGCTGAAAGAGCTACTTTTGCAAAAATCGTAATTTTCAGTTTAATCCTCGAGTAAATTACACTTTCTCGAATATTTTCTGAGGAAGGAGTTTATTTATTTTTTAATTTCAATTTCTTTCCCTTATGCAATACTTTCCTTCCCTGGTGTTGCTCGAAAGTAAAAATTAAATCGTTAAATAAATGATTAAAGACTACTTTTAAGTAGTCTGGTGTGTCTCGTATAGAAATATTAAGATCAATGTTCTATTTTCTTAATTACTGACAATATTGGGAATTTTGTTTTTGTATTTAATTATTATGTAGAACTGCTATATTTGGTCCGCCAACTACACTACAGGCCATAAGTGAGGGATCAGTAGATGAAATTTTAAAAAAACATGCACGCTTAGTGAAACAAAAGGTATATTTCTACAAAACTATATCTACGAGACAAATGAACAGTTTTTCTTATAAAATAAAATAATTTCAACATATTCTGTAGAATTTCTTATCATATTCGACTTTCGTCGAAGTGTCCACCTCTGCGCTTAATGATTTCCTTACAAATATTATATATTAAATCATTTTATAGTATAAATTATGTTTATATTTGTTTGTGTTTTTATTACATTTAATTCCATTGCATGATTACTAATAATGATTGCTACAATATTTACACAAATTATGAAAAATATTGATAAAATATTTAAAAATAGATAATAGAGCATAAAGTAAGAATCATTTTCTATAAAGATTTATATTTTTTCTCTGAAAATAGAAGTGATTTACAATACATAAAATAGCGAACAATAAGTACAATGAACGTTTTTATGCGGAATTTTAAATACACTTTAGATGTACAAACACAGACCGTCCCATATAATACGCTTTTATAGGTACACTACAGGCCATATGTGAGAGATCAGTAGATGAAATTTAAAAAAACATGCACGCCTAGTGAAACAAACGTATATTTCTGCAAAACTATATCTACGAGACAAATGAACAGTTTTCCTTATAAAATCAAATAATTTCAACATATCCTGTAGAATTTCTTATCATATTCGACTTTCGGCGAAGTATCCACCACTTCGCTTAATGATTTTTTTTACAAATATTAGGCAACTGCGATACAAGTTTCTGGAGCGTATCCATTGGTAAATTATTCCACACCCTTGTAAGTTGCTCCCAAAGCTGTTTCTGCGATTGTGGACAGCTTTCTCTCACATTTCTATCTAATTCATCCCACAGTAATTCGATAGGGTTGAAATCGGGTGATTGTGGTGGCCAAATCATATTTATCAGCACCCCTTCCTCCTCTTTTGGACTCACATAGTTTTTACAAAGTTGGGAAGTGTGTTTGGGATCATTATCTTGTTGTAGGTGAAAACCTTCACCAATTAACCTTAATCCAGACGGAATTGCATGTTCCTCCAAAATCTTCAGGTACTCCTCTTTTTTTAAAATGCCTTCAATGCGGTACAAATCTCCGACACCATCAAAGGAAAAGGATCCCCAAATAAGCACACAACCTCCACCGTGTTTAACAGTTGGCACTACACATTCGGGTAACATCCTTTCACCCACTTGTCTTCGAACGAAAACTCGTCGATTACTACCAAACACTTGGAACTTTGACTCATCTGTCCATAACACCTGCTTCCACATTTCCATGTCCCAGTCTTGATGGTGCTGGGCCCATTGTAACCGTTTTTTACGATTTCATGGATTCAATAATGGTTTTCGAGCTGCAATACGCCCATGTAGTCCCGCCTTTGTCAAACGTCGTTTTACAGTGACACCGACTTTCGACGGCCTTCATTCAGCTCTGCTCGAAGCTGAGGAGTTGCGAGGCGCCTATTTCGTTTTGATAGTATCTTTAAGTGCAAATCCTCTTGTCTGGTAGTTACCCTTGGCCTTCCGCAACGTTTTATTAATTGTAATGATCCACTTTGTGAATATCGTTTCACTGTTCTTTGCACCGCGTGATAAGATAAATTTAACTTTTGGGCTATTTGCCGCAGTGAAAATTTTCACCATGTAGCGTTATTATAGAACTACGAGTTTCTGGGCTAAGTTCCTTTCTTTTCGGCATTTTTATAAGTTACTTTTACGTCTGTTCTCAAATGCTCGTATTGCAACTTACTCGGACAAATGCAAATTTTTAAATTGCTAAATAGTTTACTACGAATTCCTAATACCATTATAATAATATTGCGTTGTAAACCCTATTAAATTTATTGGCGTTATAAAGTATTTCTATTAAATAGACGCCATAAAACTATTAAAAGGATTTACAATGTTTTTCAGAAACAAATATATTTATCTAATTTATAATAATAATCCGAATAATCCTTCTTAGAATTACATTTACAACTGTTATTTCAATTATTGTAACCAAAACAGGTAAAAGTCTAGGGGATGTGTCTAAAATACAAGTGTTTTGTTATTTATGATAAGTGATCCCTCACTTATGGCCTTAGTGTACGTATCCGTCAATGAATTAATTATAATATGACTACACAACGATTGCAAATAAAAATCAGTGTCTGTTACACAACTTAAATATTTGGACGATAAATAAAAGCAAACTAAAATTTAGATACGAATGGAAAAGGATACACATAAAACAAAAATTATTGTTTATTTAGATACCATCAAAACGTGCTTATTTTTTGTTTTATTTTGTATGTAGCTTTCAATAATTTACTAAACGACGACTATTAGACTCATTTTTTGTGTGTTAGAATCTGTGTAAGTGTAATAATTTAAGTCTGCCGCTTTTTTAAATCCATATGACAAAATAAAGCACCACTATCATCAAGATATTTTTTTCTAATCCCGTTACTATTATTATTTGTCTCGATGTATAAGACTCTAAGACCACGCTTCGCGCTAACTTATTTCGATTTGAGTTCTCACGATTCCCAGTAATGTATATGCCATCGTGGACTGAACAGGACATGATCCCCTTCGAATCATCCGCAAGTTCTTATTGTATGTAGATCTCGCACACGCTTATTCTATATATAGAGAAATATTTTATTGCTCTGATTTTGTAATGTCGTAAAACTGTTTACCATCTATGTAATGGAAGGAAAGAACGAACCACTGGATACATTTTATTTGTGCAAATGTGTGTTACCTTATACGGACACTATCTGTGCTTCTTCTGTTGTCTTGGAAGGTACCGCTCGACGAGGTCATTTCTTATGTCCTCCCGGACAAACATTTCTATATGTTTCGAAAATATTTAATCATTCAGCAAAATATTTTTCAAAAACTTTATAGATGCAACTTTTCTTATATAAAAACTACATTGACAATAAACGGACATAATTACTTTTTTATGTGCATTTAGCAGGTTCAAAAGTAAGTTTTGACTAAACTGTCACTTTAAAATTTTGATATCTTTAGCCATGTACATTTAAAATACTTTTAAATAATGTAATAAATCTTTGGACTTGCCTTTCTTATTTCAACACGAAGCAAGAAAATCTTAATCAAAAAAGGTAAGTAAAACCCCATATCACATCAATGTTCGTATTCGGTATACGTATTTCGACAATTAAGTTGTCATCATCAGATAATTAATCACAGTGTCACACCTGGATCCGTGGTATAACTTGCACAGTATAACTATGCATAACTTTCCCGCCAAAAACCAAACACACATTGATCTGGGAAAGTTTTACCGCGGCGCAGTGCATTTTCTGTAGTTTATAGAAATGAATTTTAAAAATCAGCAGAAGAAAAGCGAACTGGTAGTACTCTGAACATAACGGCACAGGTAATATTGATTTCATAAATTAAAAAGGGAAAAAATTGCAGACATTTACATTAAACTTATAATACCAGTTTGAATTTTTTATTTGTATTCAAAAATTTTGTAAATATTTTTGTTTTATTTGAAATAGCAAATAAATAAAGATAATCATTTTTACCCATCACGTAGACTTTTATCATACATATGTATTGTTATTTGACCATCTAGTTATTTCGTTCTAATGTAAACTACTAAATAATCCCTGCAGTGCAATCAAATGATTTAACTGTTTTAACTAGCTGTTTCTTGCCATGTTTACAGTGGACACTTATACTACATTGTGTTTTGCTTTCACACTCTTATAACACTATACACTATTATTCTTTTTTTTACTATATATAACTTAAATGACTTAGTCCACTTTAGGCACCGTACCGATCCACCACTGTCAAAAGCTGTATGGATTTTATATGATTACTTTAGTATAGTCTTCATATTTTCTGGTAAACTTTGCAATTTTATTGATCACATCTATATTTTCAAATAATGATGAAAGCTAATATTTAAAATATAGTATATAAAATTATTGTTCAATATCGGTCCTTGTATGTTTGGTTGAACCTCTCGACTGACTGATTTTTAATTTCAACTTGCACATTAGTTTATTGTCAGCTGACTAAACTCTTCTCCGCCATAAGCCAGTACATCTTACAATATTTTAAGAACTTAAACGTTAAACGTTTCACTACAAAATATCGTTTCCATTATAATGTAATACATTGCATTCTTTTATTAGTGAAATTAGTACGTGTCGATTTAGTTCGTTCCTGTGATCAATTACTCATGCCACTTGCCAATTTCATATAGTATCAGTCGGAAAAGTCGCCATGATGACATCTTCTATTTTGAGAATGTATACAGAATATGTCAATAGCATTTCCTTGAGGAATGTTTGCTTTGATACTGCAAAGTGGTGAATATTTGTTTGTCTTGTTTTATTCTAGAATATTGATTGTTTCGATATAATCTAACAAAAAGGAGTACTGATCTAATTTGAATTTGTTGTGTCAATCTTTGTCAAAAACCTGGGCCACATTTAAAATTATAGTCGACTTTCTTTTCCTCTAGAGCTTTTTGATGGAACGTCGTGATCATACTCAGTAATCAGTACTTTTTAAAATAATATCGACAAAACAGAATGTAGAGAAATAAGTTTGTAAGATGAATTATCGTTTAATGGTTTACCTGGCTTTGAAATCATGATAACGTCAGCTATTTTATAAAGTATCGAAATATATTGTAATTCGAATATAACATATAAATTTATTAGCTTGATAATAACTAAATAAGTGAATTAAAACGCTTTGTCAGTTTTTTTGGGATATCCAGTTTATGTATTTTTATAGTTGTTTGGGTGAAATGATTTTTGGTATATGTGTGTATATGAAAACCCTTTAATTACTCTTATAACGAAAAATGAATAAATAAACCTTATTTAAAATTAAGATTTTACATTTTACTCAGTATATAATATAAGTATGCTTCAAATATTTACAAAAAATGAAAAGAGAAAACTGCTAAATTTTGTGTCTCTATTTTAATGTACTGAATCGAATATGTTATTAAAAGTATGTCCAAAATGTAGTAAAGTACAAAATAATCCTCAAGAATGCCCAAAATATATATTATATTCATCATATCTAAGCAGTTTTAGCTTATTTATTTCGAATCCTCTTTTCACTATTCCATGTATATTCCATGTATTCCAAGTTTGTATCGTTTTTATCTTGACGATCGTAGGTAGGTCATTTAAATTTTATATCATTAATAAATTTTACTATTATATATTTTTTTATTAACAGTACGTAATGTTTGGAAATTTTCATATCAAATTCTTTGACGTGGTCATAACCTATCACCTGTCTGAAAAAAAAATAGTGGTTCTAGATAGTTATGGTAAAAAATACAGTTATTTGTATTTAATAGTGTATTTACCTTAACTTTATTTTTTGCATGATGAATAGAAATGTGTGTGTCAGTTTCTACTGAAAAATTATATATTGTCATTGTCAAGTTCTTCCCACAGCAACACGATGGGATTTAAATCGGGACTCTGGAGAGACCACGCCATAACTTTCATGGTTCCCTCGTTTTTCAATTTCTGCAAATATTCCCGGCATAGTTTGGAAGTATGTTTCGGGTCATTATCTTATTGGAAGATAAAATTCTCACCCGAAATTTTAATTCTAGAGGGGATTGTGTTTTCCTCGCTTATACTGTTCTTTTTTTAGTATACCTTCGATTTTTCGAGATCGTCCATATTTGATTCAGAAAAGCAACTCCATATCATGACTGAACACGAAAACACGTCTTTGTGAACCGAAAATCTCGAATTTGGATTCATCGGTTCACAATACTTTACTCCAGTCTTCTATGGTCCAATTTTGGTGATCACGTGCCTACTTTATACGTTTTTGCTTGTTTTGTTTGCGTATAAGTGGCTTCCACATTGTAATTCGTCCATGAAGACCGCCGTTTAACTGTGGAAATAGTTATGGGCTTTAATAATTTACAATAATGTGCTACCTTAAAATAAATTCATAACAATTGAAAATTTCAAAGAATTGAGAAATCTAATCCCTTAAGAGCAATTATTCTACTTGGAGTTTTATTAGGGTATTATCATTCATTGTGAATAATAGGGTAATCGCGTAATTGTTTTTGAATAAGCTTTTATAGTTTTTAATGTTTATTATGAAATTATTTCTTACTATAGAAATGAATTTTATAATTACAACTTTTCTATAGAAACTGTAATGAAACAAGGTTGACCAAATACTTATGAGTGATAGTGTACATAAGGAGGGTTATAATTTATGTTTCTCTTCATTTTTTTTAGTTTCGCGAAAATTTTAAAGATTTGTATAACTTTGGGAAACATTTCCATAAATACTGTTGCTAATGTGAATACGTAAATCTTAAAATTTTTTAGTAGAAACTGATTAATGTGTAGTTTTTTATTCAGAGATTTTTTTTGGTTTAATGCATTAACCGTTAGACTACAGAACTGGAGGAAATTATCCGAACTGTACCACAGAACTGAAGTGCTCTCACGAGTACTAGCAGAAATATAGGTCAAAAATTATAATTTAACAACTCGAAATGGTACAAATTTGCTGCAAAATACAGCATAGAAATAATTCAAAACATTTTATTTATTTTAATGTTTCTAATTTGTAAAATATTATACTTAATATCAACAATTTATTTAGAATATGATCTTATAGCACATTTTTCAGCTAATTAAATACATTTTCACACATATAACAAAAATTTAAAAAATGTATAAATTTTAGACAAAGTTTTCTAATCGTATTAGGTTATTAACAAGTTAGTATCAATCCTGGCAACTGTGGTTTCTGAAAATATTAAGTTCGGTACTAACACTAGAATAAGAGATATACTTTGTCACTTAATTAATAATGTTGACCCTACTTTTATAGTAGTAGGTGATTGCCATTTGCTATATTAACAAATATCTATTTAAAGTTTCACGTTTTATAACGGTGACTATAGACAGTGGGTGCGCATGGTCGAATGCTACCTCTTTACCCAAATTGGTAATTTATAGAAGCACTTGATAAAGTTCTTTTTTAACTTTATAGGTTTAAAGTTTATTAACAAGATAATGTTATAAATTTGGTAAATAAAAAAATTGAAAGTAGTTATTTAGAGAGAATGAGTAGACGTTTATTTCTTAAAGTTTTATTTATATCTCTCTTTTTCTGTTCATTTCACTTAGGACTTTTACTCATTTTTTCAAGGTAACGAAAATTTTATTACAAATATTATTTTTAAGGAAATATATATTTTTTTTTATTAAAGAAAATATGAATATTTAAAATAAAAAAAAACAAATCGCGTATTTTATAACAATTTATTTATTTTTTTATAAAATGGTGTGTAAATGAGCTTATGATACTAATTTGAAATATTTTCTGCATTATTATTTGAGTCAGTCCATGTAATTTTACAAATAATATGGTTTCTACAAATAAATTGCCGGAATAGACTGCAATAGTTCACGACTTTGTGATTGTCTTTTCGCTTAAAATCTTGTTTCTTGTAGGGGTTATTTTATTGTATGTGTTTTAGGTACACTCTGATATGGTAATTTAAAATTTATTGACAAACGGCTTTTTAAACTCTTACATTTCGGCCTTGAGGAACTTGTAGGCGATAACCAGTGTATGATTGGACAAGCATAAGAATTTAATGCAGCTAAATGCATAAAGTCGAAAAATACAGCCAGCAGTTAACACCTCCTGTCTTATTTCATATAATAGTTTCTGGCCATTTGAATAATAGCGTCTACTCTAAACGTAGTAGTGCTATAAAAGATTTCTGATTTTCTTTATACTGAGTATCTTGAAATTGTGAAATCTCTGTGTATGATAGATAACAATGCGGCAGCGCCGTTTCTTTTTGGAACATACGCCACAAGAACCGTTTTATCGGTATTACAAAAAATACTCAATTGAACTTTCTCGATTTGGTAGTAACTTATGCAGAAATTCTACCTTTAATTGTCTATAGCCTATGTGGGCAACCACCGGCCCGCGGGCCGAATCCGGCCCGCTATAAGATTTGATCTGGCCCGCGAGACATTGTCGTATTATTTCATGTCTGATATCTATCGCTAAAAATTCTGAACACTGCTTTAAAATGCACTACTTTTAAACGCGGCCCGCGAACGTATTTGCACATTAAAGTTTGGCCCACAACATGTCAAAAGTTGCCCATACCTGGTCTGTAGTGTCAACTATGACTTTCTCTAGCAAGTGTTGTAACTGGTGAAAATATTGTAAATTAAAACATTAATACCATAAATATCCTCTTTTACCACTCGTTTACTTTGATTGATTTCTTTGTCTATGCTCCTTTTCTATATACATATATATGTTTAAATGTATGTATGTATGTTGATCCATGATTATCTCATAAGTTAAAATTTATAAACGAAAATATATCACAAAAAAATATTGAAGCATTTGTATATTATAAAAAATAAAAATTATATGTTACGAAGTGTTTTCAATTTCTTGGCTAAATCTCCACAACTTTTATTCTTTTATGTTTGTATTTTTATTCTTTAATTTATTTTTACTCTTTTATGTTTGAATCTATATACATAAGTATAATCGTATGTATATAGATTCAGGTTAATGAATAAGTTCGCAGAGCTTTTGGTTTCTAGGATCAAAATAAATAAGAAAAATTGTTACGCAAATTTCAAAGTTGTTTTAATGTCTTATTATTGAATAGTTTTCGGATTTGTGAATTTGTTCAAAGAAATTTTGTTTTATTTATTTACAAAAAATAATGGAATACTGAATAGGAAAAAAACAGCATTGCTGATACATCCTTTCCTTGAGTTCAACAGAGGAAGCTACTAAAACCACCTTGCATCGTTTACAGAAAAAACCGCAATTGGGGAAAGCACACCATGGAAACAGTTTTTTCCATTGAAAGAGGACTATTTTCATGTAAAACAAATCTCGAATTTCTGGAAAACCCTCGGGCTTTGATGAAGATCGTCTAAACGGTTTAATTGAATAATAATAATTAATTGAGTTTGTACAATGTTTACTCGTTTAATTACAAATATGTTCATGAACTTAGTAAATTATTATCAAAGCTTTTTTTTACATATTAACAGTCTTCATTTAATTTCGTATGTAAATCAAACCTATTCTTGTCCTAGAGAAACAAAATTTAGAAAAGTTGGTAGCAGAAAACCTTGTATATGAGATTATGCAGTATTTTCGTTAAGATATAATCATTATGTTCTATAGATACACATAGGGATTTCAATTTTAAGGAAAGTGTTTAAATTTCTCACATATTTCAATACATTTTTAAAATTTTTATAATACTTATAATACTATGTTCAAGCCCATTAAAAATTAACATAACAAGTATCATTAATTTTATTCCATTTGATAATTCTGCGAATATACACGTTTACTTGCATACACATGTGTAAGGAGTAGAGATTTGTAACCATTTTAAAATTACATATATTTTTGTGTAATTTAGAAAAATTAAATAATATAATAATATAATAATAATAATAAAAAGTCTTGTTTATAATTTTAGGAAAATGAGTATGTAAATAGATTTAGCGTTTTGAGCACTTTATATAAATATACATAAATACTAAGTTAACCTTCTTACATATTATCAAATGATAATTCAAAAATATATCGGTAGATGACAGTACTTACCAAGACACACGCGCATTTACTGCGCATATTAATAACGGTGTTTTCTTATAGGTGTAAATTCAAAATCTAGGCAGACATTTGCTCTTATTAAACTTGATATTACATATACGATAATAATGTAAGCACTTTCTAATTACCAATCAAACATTTCTTACCGTAAATAGCGATATAAGTTCTGCAATATATATTCTAACCTCAAAATTTGTTTTACATTTTTAGGGCTTTAAATAAACCGAAATCGGAAATGACTCTAACAGAGCTTCAAGCCCGAGAACAGGAAGAATTCAATACTGGACCATTATCTGTGTTAACAATGTCAGTTAGAAATAGTACTCAAGTTCTGATAAATTGTAGAAATAATAAAAAATTACTCGCTCGTGTTAAAGCATTCGACCGGCATTGTAATATGGTTTTAGAAAATGTGAAGGAAATGTGGACTGAAAGATCCCGCCCTGGGAAAGGCAAAAAGAAAGCTAAGCCTGTAAATAAAGATAGATTCATTTCAAAAATGTTCTTACGTGGTGATTCTGTAATTTTAGTTGTAAAAAATCCGCTTTCTGGATCTAAGTAATTATTAAGTGATATGAAATGTTTACATTTAAATACAAATTACTGGCAAATAAATGTTTTTAATGTACTAATTCCACATACTCAAAAAGAAATTTAAGAAATTTTCATTAGAAGGAAAGGATAGTAGGAATAATCTTAATGTTTACTTAGGTAAGCTTCATAATTTCTATAATAAGGAGTATTTTATGTATATTAGAATTATTTTTATTTTCTTTTTCGTTTTTCTTTCGCAATCTTCGCAATGGGACAGAAAGTAATTGAAAATATAGCTGTTACAAAACATAACGTTTTTTAGTAATACATTTATTAATTATATCTGGTTATGTGAAAAAAAAATTCGTTTATTTACGAAATAAACTCTTCTGTAATAAATAATGGCTTATACTTTAGCTAGAACCATGGACGTGTATGCATCTAAAGTATTATAAATATATTAGGCACATGAAATTACATGGAACTACTGCTCCATTCATTTTTCTAACAAAAGTAAAGAAATTACTTCAATAACTCACACTATTTTAGACATAATTGAGAGTTTACTCTTAGTTCCGTCTGCATATAAGTAATACAGACCACACGTGAACGTATTCAATAGAGTGCTGATATTCTTATTTAGTATTTGCTTTGCATTTGATTTAATTAAGATGTGTCAATTGAGATATCAATAAAGATATGTTAGTGACAGACTCAAATTTATATCTACCTTGTCTTGTTAGTCGGTCCACAATTTATTTAATAGCGTCTGATTGTTATTTATGTTACTTAAGGTAGCTAGTATTAGAATGTAATAAATTGTTTAAGATATTTTAATTACATGTTTAGGAGAGTATAGAATATTCAGGACTATTTAAGAAAAATAAATTTCTTAATTTTTCTTGCTCCAGAAATACACGATACTTTCGCTTGATGTCTTTCTTAGAGTACGTTTTAATTTAAAATATTGTACAGCATAAATTATATGTATGTGCTACTAATTTATACCATCTGACTGATAAATACGTGACAAAAACAGCAATCCGATTGTTTGAAAAAGTTGTTGCTAAATTTTTATAAAAACATTCTCAATTAAAAGCATTAAAGCAAAATAGTAGCATAAAATATAATAAAAATCCTTATTCTAATAATAATATTCTGCATACTAGTACAATCAAAATTACATGACAATACATAGACTTAATGTAGAGAAGAGCTATTGTTTTATTCTTTTAGGTTTGAAATTGGTTATGCTGTGTGTTTGACCAGTTAATCAACTTCTTAATCTATTAGGCTTTTACCTATATCATCTACTCTCGGCAAAAAAAGTAATGATACTCCCAAAGTGTGCGTTTGTAGGACGATCTGTTGTCCGTTTACACAACTCCGATAACGCGTGGGTTTGTTTATGTTCATGAATCATTTCTATTTTTAAATATAAATTTAAAAGCATATTTTATTTGTAGTATGTACATTCAAACAGAAATATTATAAACCTTTTAAGAATACGACTTAATGTACATATGTCATCTACTTTCCAATATTTTGCCAATATTTCTTATAATTTATAATAATAATACTTTAATATAGCTTATGACTATTTAAATTAATAAGCAAACATAATTTAATTGAGCAGATTATTTAGCTATAGTAACCTGCTGTGATATATTGTAAGTCTTACGCATGCAAATAATATCAAGTGTTGGATTTGTTTACAGAAGATACATTTGCTTGAGTAATCAAGAAAGTGCAAAGATTTCGCTGAAAACATCGTTTAAAATGGTATCGTTGTAATTTAAATTGCTGTTTTCCATACTACCTGAACGAATTGAATGTATTTAGGTTTGTTTGAAAGCGATCTACAGTCTTCATTTAATGACTTTAATAATTTTTAAAGGACTTGATAAAGAGTCTCGTCAACAAAGTAAATTTGATTTGATTTATTTTGAAGCTTTTTAAAAAACTAATAAAAATTACGATATAAAATTAGATTTATTATTTGACAGATTTATTAATCAAAAGAAACAGTTTATAATTCTAATATTATTAAAAATGATTTTAGAGGAATAAGTTTTCATAATTTGCATTATTGATCTGCAGGTAAATCTTACTAGATGTGATCGATGCATTCGAACTGGGTAGATTTTAAAACCAGTGAACGAATTGGGTACGAAATATATTTATATACCTGCTAATTTTTAAACTTTGTTCGAATTGGGTAGAAAGTGAAAGTAAAGAAATTATTATTTTAACGTTTATTAGATTCCAAAATATGTATATAAAACAAT
The DNA here is from genome assembly GCA_031893035.1 of Dermolepida albohirtum. Lineage (NCBI taxonomy): Eukaryota > Metazoa > Arthropoda > Insecta > Coleoptera > Scarabaeidae > Dermolepida > Dermolepida albohirtum. The sequence continues at coordinate 62,381 of JAVIWB010000638.1, forward strand.
TTAATTTAACAGAACAATACTACCAAACTTATAGCGACAACATTTTATAAAATTATACCTTGAAATATTTTTATTTCGAAATTGAACAACTTTTGAGCTAATAAACCCCTGTTTGTTTATACCTCTTTACGGATAATAAGATTTTGATTTTGTTCAACAGAATTAATTTTAATGTATCAGTCTGGATATTTTTCAAAGTTTCCAAGAAAATGTAAATATTCGGATGAGGGGAAGAACAATTAGCTTTAAATTTTGAATGGAAGGATTCGCGCGCATTTGTGGTTCTATGCATGCTGGCTGTCTCTGCTGTCCAGATTTCAAGTGGAAATGTCGCGTTTTCTTCAATGTATGTTTCCAATAGATAATCGGCGAAATTGTCAACTCTGTTATCATTGGGTGTATCACTCATGAAATCTTCTACAAATGAGTCGCATATATCTTTCGGAGCAAGAAATGTTAACCCAAATATATGTCTTAACCATATTCTTATTTCGCTATTTAGGTTTTTATTGTCGATGGTCAATCCCACACTTTGTATTTTACGCCATCACGATTGTGCTAGATGGAATCGACAACCGACGATACTAGCATCCGAAAATATAATTTAAACTGGAGTGTATACTCTTTTCAAAGTCTATTACAATATTTAGTGGATGTAAGTTAAGGTCTAAATCTGAGCATTGTTTTTCCGATAAATCAATCACTTTTCTATATATCGATTTATGCTTGTTTGCCAAAAGACAAAATACTAAATGTTTACGATACACGCGAAAGCGTGTATCGTAAACATTTCAAGGAAAAATTTTGTACAATAGTCGAAAGTGCCGTCCATATACAATGTTTCTTGTTGGCATATAAATTCCATATTAGATCTGCACGAGAATATAACAATATTTCTTTCCTATCATTGAAATTCAAAAACGGTTCATTTTTGATAGTTTCTATTGTACTTTCCTGGAGAAATTTGTGTACGTCCTCAATCGATTTAGGCAATCTTGGAATAGTTTTTAGTCTCGCATGATTTATATTTTTACTTATATACCTCATCTAAAGACATGAGATATATAGGTAAAAATATAAATGAACAAAGAGAAGTCATAAATTCCTTGACTGCCGAAGGGCAGTCAAAGAGTTTATGACTTCTCTTTGTTAATTTATATTTTTACCTATATATCTCATTTGAGATGTTCTGTTCAGCTTTTCTCTTTACGGCGTTGTTTATCCTTTGGCGATTTAAAACATTTTCCTCCAACTCATTGTGCACACCACTTAGTTTTGAAAAAACGGAGTTCAAAGTATATAACTTTTTACTTGTACAACACCAAACAGTTTCACCAGATTTTTTTAATTCCAGATCTTTGCAAAATTTAAAACTTTTATAAATTATTAATGGTTTTCCGCGCTCACTCAACATATTTTTAAAATCAATGTTGTTTATTGGAATAAGTTTTTTAAACTGGAGTCCACTCGAAATCAACTTGCCTTAAACTCCTTTGCAGAGAATTACCGATTCCAAGAAAAACAGTAATACAATTAACATTTTAAACCTTTCTAAGGAATAAGTACTCACAATTAAGAATATGTATTGTTAACAATTTACATTTTCTGAGTAATAAAATTAACGTTTTAAACCTTTCTAAGAAATAAGTACTCACAATTAAGAAGAGGTTAACAATTTACATTTTCTCCCCCGTTCGGTCAGGACTAGTGCTGGGCGAATCGAATCCAAAAACACTCGGTAAGGAAAATCGAGTTATAAATCGATTCTCCTGGAATGATCGAATCCGAATCCAGGATCGTTTCACAGCTCGGACTCGGAGAACCGATCCAAATCGGTTTTCACGCTAAATTCGAATCCAGAGATACATATATACTGCATTGAAACTATGATGACTTGAGGTGTATAGAGCGCATTGTATTCGGCGGAACTTATGTATTTACATAATATACATACTTATGAATGAACTATTTGATTTTTGGTCAAAAAGGTGTTTTACGCATTTACAGATGTTTTAAAATTGATTTCTACGGATCGGAAGGTTTACAACTTATTGCGGATATCGAAAATATAAAACTAAAATGAATTGGTAGTAGATATACTAAATACTAATTTAGAATACGGATAATATTTAAACAAATATTTTTCTTTATGATTACCTATAACGGGGATATACGAGGGCCATTCAAATATAAATGAGAAATAACTTTTACTATCTACATAAAACAACGAGTGGTACCTAGTAAATAAAATTTTACGTTAAAATGAACAATAACCATACTTTATAGAAGTGGTACGCAGTTTTGTTTATTTCATTGCAATCATTGCCTTACAGTACTTTCAAAAACATAAAGACAACCAATGGAAATATATATAAAATTTCCATTTATTCATTCGTAAAAAGAACACAAAAAAGTCCCATTTACTAAAAATGAAATAAATGAATTCAAATATATCCATAGATACAATAAAGACAATTATACAGTGTATACAAAAACTAATGTAACTTGCTAATATATCGATTTCTGATAGACATACAAAAAAGTTTTTAATAAGTTTTTTAAATATATCAAGTTATCTGTGCAAGTCAATCCTGTAGATATTTGCAATTTTCTTTAATTATTAAATTAAAAATACAACCGTGAAGATCGCATGGAGCTGACTGTATTTGCTACTGTGGCTTGAAAGTAAAATCTTAAGAAAATATTTATGGCAAGAAAATCGAGTAAGCACTTTTTCTATCATTCTCATTAGGTTTCGCAATTAATAAGAATTTCGATCGTCTTTATTTATGTTACTTTTTGTACACACTGTATACAAAAATTATTCACAAACAAAAGAAAATGATCTTAGATTCTAAAAACGAGATTCGTGTCAAGAACAGGCATCCAAATTCGTATTCAAGAAAATTATCTTATCTAAGTTTGTGGCTAATAAACAATTTCGTCGTCCGTCGCAGATTTGGCCTGCTTTTGAAAAAATCCTTTCTGATGGAACCGACGTTGCTGGAATACATAAATATTTTCCTTGGAGTGCATTTAATTCTGGCAGTAATAACGCGTGGTCTCTCCAAAAATCACAAGGGTTTTTACATCTCTGTAAGTGTGGAAAGTCTAAATTGTTTTTAATTATGCTTTCAGAAGAAGTTGCAGCACGATATTGAGATTTTTCTAAAAGTTTGCTATCAAAATATTGCCAAATTGATGGGTGGCTCACACTGTGTTGTTCGGTATCGGTAACAGTTGCCATAGAAGTATTGCTTTCTATTACATCTTTTATCCATTGTTCAACTTTGGACGAATCGTCAAATGCCACATTTTTAAATCTGGGATCTAAAACGGTTGTAATTGCAGCAAGTTTATTTTGTTCGAAGACTACTAATCTTCTTTCTATTGTGCTTAGCAGTTTGCTTTGAAGGAGTACACCAACTGACGTTGTTGGTAATTGTTGTGTTACCGTATATACCACGCTTTTAATTAAAGGAATTGCCATCGACAAAGTGGGGAAGCTTTCACCGGATAGTTGCTCCGTAACCTCTTTTAACGGATTTAGTAGTGGTGAAAAATCCATTAATACAGTCCATTCCATTTCATTTAGTGGGTCAGGTGCTCTGGGAAGATCAGTTACAACTTCTGCTAAAATAGTTTTTAATACTATTAACCAGGTTATCATTATAACTGTGGAATTCTACAGTGTTGGTACATCTTGTTTTAAACGATGGAATGGTACATTGCGTTGCGTCTGTAATAGTCGCAATTTATCTGATTCCAGTACACTATGCTTAAAATGTATTACTATGCTACGACACTTTTTAAATATCTCTACTAAATCGCTATTACTTGTTAACGATTCCTTTATAACTAAATTTAATGTATGTGCCACACACGATAAATGTACCTTTTTTAGATATTCATTCACTGCTTTCTTAATGTTTGCACCATTATCTGTTACTATTGCCACTAATTTTTCACTGATGTCCCACTCGTTAAAAATTTCCGTTAGAGCAATAGCCAGGTTTCTTCCGATATGCTGCTCCAAGATTTGTCTAGTATTTAACAGCAATGCAAATAACGTGTGATGATGAAGAAAATGCACTGTAACCGTTAAGTAGTTTTGTGTCTTCAGATATCAATAGATCGGTAGTAATTGCAATATGGTTTGATCCTGCAATTAATAGTTTAAACTTGTCGTAAGTTGCTTTATACATGTCGGGTAATATAGTACTACTTAAACATCCCCTACTTGGTAGGCTATATTTTGACTGCATTTTGCTGCAAAAACGTCTAAAACTTATGTTTTCTACCATGGAGAATGGCTGTTAATCCTGGGGTCGTTGTTAATTCTGTATCCGTCGCTTCCAACGTTGAAGGTGCATAAATATCATTAGCGTGTTTTCGTGTTAGATGCCTGCCCATATTGGTGGTATTGCTAAAATATTTGTATTTTTGTTGGCACAAACGGCAAGTAACATACTCGTCTTCTTGGACAAAGTGGTCCTAAACGGAAGAACTGGATGCTTGTTCTTGACATAAATCTCGTTTTTAGAATCTAAGATTATTTTCTTTTGTTTTTGAATAATACATTTTTGTATACAGTGTGTACAAAAAGTAACATAACTAAAGACAATCGAAATTCTTATTAATTGCAAAACATAATGAGAATGATAGAAAAAGTGCTTACTCGATTTTTTTGCCATAAATATTTTTTTAAGATTTTACTTTCAAGCCACTGTAGCAAATACAGTCAGCTCCATGTGATCTTCACGGTTGTATTTTTAATTTAATAAATTAAAGAAAACTGGAAATATCTACAGGATTGACTTGCACAGATAACTTGATATATTTAGAAAACTTGTTAAAAACTTTTTTGTACACCTATCGGAAATCGATATATTGGGTCTGGGAAAAAGTTCGTGGCGTTTTTTCAGTAAAATTCAACTGGTCCCCGCATGGCGCGTGGACGAATTGATTTAAACCGAATATGCTCCATTATTATCGACAATGTTTCGCCATTTTTTTGGTAGATCCATGATCCCATCGGTGAAAAACTTCTGTGGTTTCTGGTCGAAAAACTGAATCAAGTAGTTTTCACAGGCTTCTTTTGAAACCAACTTAATTCCATTGAGAGAGTTCTGCAGAGATCGAAACAGATGATAGTCAGAGGGTGCTATATCCGGACTGTAAGGTGGGTGCATCAAAACTTCCCAACCAAACTCTCTCAATTTTTGACGAGTCATCAAAGAAGTGTGTGGTCGGGCGTTGTCATGATGGAAGACAACACCTTTCCTATTAATCAATTCGGGCCGTTTTCTTCCAATCGCCTGGCGTAATCTCTCTAGTTGTGCACAGTAGAGTTGAGAATCAATCGTCTGACCAGTTGGAAGTAGCTCGTAGTGGACGATTCCCCTCCAGTCCCACCATACACACAGCATCACTTTTTTTGGCGTCAATGTTGGCTTAGCGAACGCTTGTGACGGCTCACCATCCTTTATCCACGATCTTTTACGCTTCCGATTATCGTACGTAATCCATTTTTCATCTCCGGTTATTAAACGTTTCAGAAACGGCTCGATTTCATTCCGTTTCAGCAGCGCATCGCAGATGTTAATTCGGTCCATCATGTTTTTCACGCTCAACTCATGAGGAACCCATACGTCAAGCTTTTTTTTGTAACCAGCTTTGTGTAAATGGTTCAAAACAGTTTTGTGGTCAATGCCTAGCTCCATGCCAATATCGACACTGCTGATATGCTTATCTTGTTGGACTTTTTCAAGAATTTCATCAGATTTTTCAGTGATTGGACGACCGGAGCGTGACTCATCTTTCACATTGAAATTTCCAGAACGAAAGCGAGCGAACCATTTCCGCGCAACAGATTTCGATAAAGTACCTTCACCGTACACAGCACAAATTTTATCACAAGCCTGCGCAGCGTTCTTCCCCTTATCATAATAATATTGCAGAATATAGCGAAATTTCTCATTATTCTTCTCCATTTTCAAGTGCGAATAACTTTCCAACCACTGCACCGATTACAATGTTTCTACGCTCAAACTAACGTTCGGAAGGTCATCTAAAAAACGAGCCGTCGGTGGTGTCGCTGTGACTTGTTGTTCTTTAGTTATCGGCAACCAATGCCATCTATCGGGAAAAACGCCACGAACTTTTTCCCAGACCCAATATTTGAATTCATTTATTTCATTTTTAGAAAATGAGTCTTTTTTGTGTTCTTTTTTTTATTGGTTGTCTTTATGTTTTTGAAAGTACTGTAAGGCAATGATTGCAATGAAATAAACAAAACGGCGTACCACTTCTATAAAGTATGGTTATTGTTCATTTTAACGTAAAATTTTATTTACTAGGTACCACTCGTTGTTTTATGTAGATAGTAAAAGTTATTTCTCATTTATATTTGAATGGCCCTCGTATATCTCTATTATAGGTGATCATAAAGAAAAATATTTGTTTAAATATTATCCGTATTCTAAATTAGTATTTAGTATATCTACTACCAATTCATTTTAGTTTTATATTTTCGATATCCGCAATAAGTTGTAAACCTTCCGATCCGTAGAAATCAATTTTAAAACATCTGTTAATGCGTAAAACACCTTTTTGACCAAAAATCAAATAGTTCATTCATAAGTATGTATATTATGTAAATACATAAGTTCCGCCGAATACAATGCGCTCTATACACCTCAAGTCATCATAGTTTCAATGCAGTATATATGTATGTATCTCTGGATTCGAATTCAGCGTGAAAACCGATTTGGATCGGTTCTCCGAGTCCGAGCTGTGAAACGATCCTGGATTCGGATTCGATCATTCCAGGAGAATCGATTTATAACTCGATTTTCCTTACCGAGTGGCTTTGGATTCGATTCGCCCAGCACTAGTCAGGACCTAAATGGTTCACAAGTACCTTTTTTATCTCTAGAAATTTTATACCCACTTCGGATAGCTCCGATGTGATAAGTTGATCACTAAAATAAATTAGTTTTTATGAGGTGTGGAATTTTAAGAGGCATAATTGTTGGATTATTTTTTTATAGATCGTTCACAAATAATTTAAATCTCAATAAATATATCTAAAATATAATATATATATATATATATATATATATATATATATATATATAAATAAATCTCAATTGCTTCTAGAATATGTTTCATCATAGTACCACATACAGTATACTGGCACACCTTGCGTGGAGAAAGACTTCTTCTCATTTTGTTTGTCGTAATTTGTTCTGGATTCCAGAGCAATTATTGCTATGAGAGGTAAACCTCCAAAGGAAGGAAACCAACTAAAGAATTAAATTAGCTACAGTACAGCAATGTTCATTCAACATAACGTTTTTGGGACCAAAGACAAATTACCACCGCTATATAGATATTATCTGATTCGTCATATTGGATCAAGCAGGTGTTGATTACAAAATATAAAAATTAGGAAGTAAAAGTGGCACACTTTCGGTAAGAATTTTGAGCACCTTTGTATATGTGCATTACTTTAATTCACTCCTAATTTATCTTCGTCACTCCAAGACATGCGAATCTATATTCTATTATGCGTACTATTAAACCTATAATAACACTCTATTATTCATTCAAAATGAGTATCTAAAAATAATTAATGTAAATACATAAAAGCGAATCCGATCATAAATAAGCAAAATCATGCCTTACATCTAACTGCATGTTCTCTAATTGCATTTCAAGAGAACACAAGCATTTACTAAAATGTTTTAGTGATTTTAAATTCGGCAGCAAAACATGCACATTCAATATACTAAAAATGAATAGCTAGCATAAGGTTCAACAATATTATTACAACTATAAACTGTTTCTTTTGAGTCACTCTGTCAAACTGTCAAAAAATCAATTTAAACTTTTTTTCAATCATAATTTTCATTACTTTTTAAAGAAAAGTTCAAAATAAACTTTGCTAATAAGACTATTTATCAAATTTTTTAAAAACTATTCAAAGCAAGTAAATTAACACTGTAGATCGCTTTCGAAGAAGTCTAAATACATTCAATTCGGTTAGGTAATATGTAATGGCAATTTAAATTAGCTACAAGATTCATCTTAATGGATATATTTACCCAAGTAATTACCTCCCCAGTGAATAAATCCGAAATTCGATATTGTTTGTATGTGTAACATTATCTAATATATCACAACGTGCTTCTATAACCAAACACTCTTAATTAAATCATTTTATAGTATAAATTATGTTTATATTTGTTTGTGTTTTTATTACATTTAATTCCATTGCATGATTACTAATAATGATTGCTACAATATTTACACAAATTATGACAAAATATTGATAAAATATTTAAAAATAGATAATATAGATAATAGAGCATAAAGTAAGAACCATTTTCTATAAAGATTTATATTTTTTCTCTGAAAATAGAAGTGATTCATAATACATAAAATAGCGAACAATAAGTACAATGAACGTTTTTATGCGGAATTTTAAATACACTTTAGATGTACAAACACAGACCGTCCCATATAATACGCTTTTATAGGTACACTACAGGCCATAAGTGAGAGATCAGTAGATGAAATTTAAAAAAACATGCACGCCTAGTGAAACAAACGTATATTTCTACAAAACTATATCTACGAGACAAATGAACAGTTTTCCTTATAAAATCAAATAATTTCAACATATCCTGTAGAATTTCTTTCATATTCGACTTTCGGCGAAGTATCCACCTCTTCGCTTAATGATTTTTTTACAAATATTAGGCAACCGCGATACAAGCTTCTGGAGCGTATCCATTGGTAAATTATTCCACACCCTTGTAAGTTCCTCCCAAAGCTGTTTCTGCGATTGTGGACAGCTTTCTCTCACGTTTCTATCTAATTCATCCTACAGTAATTCGATAGGGTTGAGATCGGGTGATTGTGGTGGCCAAATCATATTTATCAGCACCTCTTCCTCCTCTTTCTGATTCACATAGTTTTTACAAAGTTGGGATGTGTGTTTGGGATCATTATCTTGCTGTAGGTGAAAACCTTCACCAATTAACCTTAATCCAGACGGAATTGCATGTTCCTCCAAAATCTTCAGGTACCCCTCTTTTTTTAAAATGCCTTCAATGCGGTACAAATCTCCGACACCATCAAAGGAAAAGGATCCCCAAATAAGCACACAACCTCCACCGTGTTTAACAGTTGGCACTACACATTCGGGTGACTCATCTGTCCATAACACTTGCTTCCACATTTCCATGTCCCAGTGTTGATGGTCCTGGGCCCATTGTAACCGTTTTTTACGATTTCGTGGATTCAATAATGGTTTTCGAGCTGCAATACGCCCATGTTGTCCCGCCTTTGTCAAACGTCGTTTTACAGTAGTCAGTGATACCGGCTTTCGACGGCCTGCATTCAGCTCTGTTTGAAGCTGAGGAGCTGTGAGGCGCCTATTTCGTTTTGATAGTATTTTTAGGCGCAAATCCTCTTGTCTGGTAGTTACCCTTGGCCTTCCGCAACGTTTTATTGGTTGTAATCATCCACTTTGTGAATATCGTTTCATTGTCCCTTGCATCGCGTGATAAGATAAATTTAGCTTTTGGGCTATTTGCCGCAGTGAAAATTTTTCACCATGTAGCGTTATTATAGAACTACGAGTTTTGCGCCTTTCCTTTCGGCATTTTTATAAGTTACTTTTACGTCTGTTCCCAAATACTCGTATTGCAACTTGCTCGGACAAATGCTGCACGAAAACTAATTTTTAAATTGCTAAATAGTTTAATATGAATTCCTAATACCATTATAATAATATTGCGTTGTAAACCCTATTAAATTTATCGGGGTATATAAAATATTTCTATTAAATAGACGCCATAAAACTATTAAAAGGATTTACAATATATTTCAGAAACAAATATATGTATTTGTCTAATTGATAATAATAATCCGAATAATCCTTCTCAGAATTACATTTACAACTGTTATTTCAATTATTCCCACCAAAACAGGTAAAGGTCTAAGGGATGTGTCTAAAATACAAGTGTTTTGTTATTTATGATAACTGATCCCTCACTTATGGCCTGTAGTGTAGATCATTCAAAACGAAAAGAAACATTCATATATGCGCGATGATAATATTTACATATGAAGAAGCTGATTATCACTAAACGTCACGTCAGTCAGTGAAATACTTTATTAGTTCTGGTCTTACTTGAAAACCATTGTTATTGTTATGAATTGTTGAATTAAATTTTTATTAGTGCTAAACGGTAAAAGCTTACGTTAAATTTATAAACGTGTTATTAAAACTATTGCTTTACCTTTGTGTTGGTAGCTTATATTATATACCTATTTGCATTATTAAAATTTATTTCAATAAAGTTGAGAATATTTAAAAATAAAAAGTACATTCATTTAAACCCCCTTTTTTAGAAAAGGCGTGTAATAGATTTATTATACAAAATAAATTTTATGCGTTGAAATACGTTAAATATATCAAATAAAAAATAAATTTAGAAATGTTCGACTAGGATCTTTATTAATATAAGTACATACATATCTATTTATTATTTACTTCGACTATCCCTAACATCCACTTTTAATGTCTTTTAAATTACTTATAAGAAGAAATTTCATACGCAAAGTATATTCACGTTTGCGTGACGTAATGTGTCTTCTTATTCTGTGCGAACTCTACCACTTTATTTATTTTGCACTTCTTTATTAGAATACAGTGTAAGCATTTGGTGACAGTTTTTCGTATTTACGTATTAAATGAACATTTTAGTAAACAGTAGATTAAAGTCTTAAATTAATGACAATCTAAGTATTCTGTTTTGTAAGAAGATGTAATTGCTCACATTGACACTTGACAACTTCAAGATCGAATACCACTGTTCGCGAATTATTATCAATTTTCATTAACACTCTATATATATATATATATATACATATATATATATATGTATATATATATATATATATATATATATATATATATATATATATATATATATATATATATATATATATATATATATATATATATATAGAGTGTTAATGAAAATTGATAATAATTCGGTACAATTGATAATATATATATATATATATATTAAAAATGTAATGAGTGATATAGAAATCAATTTTAGAAAATTTGCCAAATTTAAACTCGAAATCTGTGTTCGAAAATAATACATTTTAAATAAATGCAACAATATCATCATTATTGAATAAGCACAAGAGTAGATATCTTATTAAAAGTCATTTAATACATTTAACTATCTTTAATAGTTTTAAAATATTTACATACATAATTGTTTTTTTTTGGGGGCAAAAATATTTTGTGAAAAATACATGCTTAATATCAAAAGAAATATTAATAATTCATCATATTTTGAGAATTTGCAAATTATCGAAATTTTAGGTATTACTTATATTTTGTGAGCTTATGCTCATCACATTTTCCCATATTTTCATACTATTAACTTATATGTAATTACCTGTATCGTCGAAATGAATTTGCTGACAACTATTATTTGAGTATGTATCACACTTGTACACTGCACCACCATTCTTGACCCCAAACTGTCGCGTTTGCGCCTTCGGAGCACCAACAAGAACCCTGCAACGAAGAAAAAAATTAAATACTATTGTATGGTATAATACAAAATATAAAAAAAGTACTATTGAACATAATATAAAGAATAATTAATATAAGCACAATGAATATACATACATATGCGATATACTGAAGATGTATAGTTTCGAGTGCGGTTACAAACCCATTATTTTTCGAGGGTAAGAAGGAAGAGGTACGGTTTATAAACGTAATTGTACTGTATCTTATTGACGGCCTAAATTAAGCGAGACAAAGATGCAACATAGATTTTTGATATAAGCACACTTGAAAATATATGTATATCTTAAAAGGAAAATTATCTAGAGAAAAAAATTAGATGTATCTACAGAAATATTGGACCGTGTTTGATTTACATCGTGTATATACACGGTCCATAGAAAGTACCAAATTTAGACAAATATATATATTTTAAGTTTAATTATCTGCTGATGATGACAACTTAGTTGTCGAAATACGTATACATAACACGAAAATGAATTTGGAAAGGGGTTACATATCAACCTTCAGTGATTAAAAAAAATTATTATTCATCAACTATCAAAGTGTAGCTAATACTTTCATAGTAGACATAAAGACAAAAGAACTTTTTTTTTAATAAAATGAAATTTTTTTCTTGAAACAAGTTGGCAGTATCAACGCTCTGGACAGACCAGTTTACATTGTTTTGATAAATACCTACATGCAAATGAAATATTAGAAGTTCAATAATAAGAAACGGCCACAATAAATATTTAAAGTGAAACAAGTTTCGATACATGACGCAACTCTTGTTTCACGTTATTGAAGATTCAACAAATTTTGTGAAATAAAAGTCTCGCGAACATTTCGGATAGCTTCAATAAGTTTTTCTGTTACATGAAGATGATTTGCTAATATCCCATTTTTTAGGTGTAGATAAATGAAATGATCCAATATCGTCAACTTTTTATTTTTTTCAACTGAAATGTTGGCATTTATGTACTTTTTGTCCAAAAATGTAACTTTATCTCAACAATGTCATTTAGTTCATTTATGCTGCCACCTTAAGTTGAAAAAATACGAGTAAATTTCCAAAATTAAATATTTGAAATTCATGCAATAAATATATAAATTAATAAATAAATACAAATATACTAAAAACTAAATAATAAAAAGATCTTTCTTCAGAAATAAATAAACGCATTTGACATTGTTAGAGTTGTATGTATGCACGATACATACATTTTTTTAAGTTTTTGTTTTATTTTACAACATAGTCACTTTGCTATGCAATACATTTAGATCAAGGGCTTTCCAAATGTTGAATACTCTTGAGTATATGTAATACGATATGTTCAACTTTGCAAATATATATCCAACTGAATTGTGAGGTTGCTGCGGGAGAAGCGAATGAATGGTTTAAGGCGAATGGGCTGAGGATGAATACCAATAAAACGCAGACGCTTGTGTTCTCAACCAGATCAAGTGACAAGATGACAATAAGGCTTTTGGGTATTCACATAGATAATAAGCTATCTTGGCATACACACACCGACGAGCTTTGTGGAAAATTAGCAACTGCAATTTATGCCATTCGCCGGATAAGAAGGATAGCAGGTCACCAACCGGCAAGACTGGCGTATTTTGGTAATTTCCATGGTATGGCCACTTATGGAATTCTTCTTTGGGGTGAGTCAGCAGGGGCCCGAGAAGTTTTTTTGCAGCGGAAGAAAGCAGTTAGGGCAATACTGGGCGTTAACAATACCACTAGCTGCAGAGATTTATTTAAAACATTAAATATATTAACCCTTCCTTCCTGTTTTATACTTGCTTGCTTGAAGTATATACATTCATCGAGAAATTTGCGGACGGGCACCGATCAGCACACATATGGGACTCGTGGTTGTAAAAATCTAGTGATACCGTACCACCGTATAAGCAGGTCACAGACTGCTACAAACTTTTCTACAGTAAAGATTTACAACAGAATCCCGGAGGATGTGAGAAATTTGGAAGAAAAAGAATTTAGAGCAGTAGTGTCCAGTGTCCTCAAAAATAAGGTTATATATACGCTACAGGAATTCTATGATTTAGAAGACAAGGACTTTCAGCCATGAACAAACAAACTTTGCTTGTTGTTTTCTGTGTCGGTCCATTTTGTATGTTGCATGTTTATTTTTCTGTATTTTATATTTTATTTTGACATATATTGACTGTTGTAAAAATATATGAAAATATATTATTATATATTATATTATATTATTATATTAAATAGCAAAAATCCGAGACGTTCATGCAGGCGCATTATTGTGATGAAAGAGAACTTTAGTCGGTACGGTAGTGACATAATTCGCTAGGTTGTTGAACTTGTTATAGGCAGTCAATAAATGGCAAGCCTCGAGAATACCAAAAAACCGTATTCATGACTTTTCTTGATGGAACGTGTTTTCTTTCCTAGAGCATGTTCACCTGCTTCCCACTGTTTGGGCTACTGCTTTGTTTTTGGTGTGTAATAGTGAATTCTTGCTTCTTTTTCTACTATAACACGCATTTAAATACGTCAAAACACTCTTAAGAAGTGTTTATTCGAATGCATTTAATGTCTAACACACACACCTCTTGAATGAAAATCTTTTTCGTATCTATATCATCTTTGTGGATTTTTGTAACGATTTCTTCAGTCAGAACAGTTTTAAGGCGTTCCTAACGTTCATCATCTGCAATGGATGTACGATCATATTTAAATCTAGTAACCAAATTCTAGACCGTCGATAACTAAGCAGAAGAATCCTTCAAAATTGAATTCTCATGCTTTTTAATTCATCACAGTTAAACCCTTTAAAGAGTGCGCTTTATAGCAGCTCGATTTTCCACATCAATTTTTCACAAAATGTCAAAACTTACTTCATTCGATCGCCATAAACTAAATGCACGTATCTGACAGTTTGTGGGTCGTCATCGAAGAATCATGTGTGGCAATTATTATAGTCATTCGGCCATACCTGCGTCATCTCTGTGTTAGGTCGAACTCCCCTTGTACAACAAATATTTTATGAATTAATTTGGTCCAGCTTCCTAACTGATTTATATTTTTTAAAGGACAAACAAAAATATATGCCTTTCAGACGTAAATTCAAAACTATTCTATTGAATATTGTCAAATTGGCGAGGGCCTGTAAGTAATGTTATTAATTATGATGTTGGTAGTTCAATCTATACTACTAATGTTAGAAATTTGTTTACTTTTACTACAACTTACGTCATTAATTTTTAGTAGGATATTTATTGTTGGATTGGGTTAGGTTGGTTACAATCTTCAATATATGAAGTTCGATATATCTGGTAAATAAATAATATAAATTTATGTCTCAGATAGTCTAATATAGCTGATGTATCTATACAGAAAAATAATAAATATACATTCTACTGTTTAACATTTATTTAAACTGAGGACGTTATATTGTATGTATAACAGACTTAATAATACATTCATGACATCCACCTTAACATATTTTAAATGAGGCTATACTTAATGTATCTTCAATCTTTCAATCCAATACTAAAAAGAACAATATAAACAATTAAAGCATTGTTAGTTGTCGAATTTAGTGTGGAATACGTACTGGACAAGAAAGCACTAGCTCCGCCAATTTCCCATTCTTATAGCTGAGAAAATCATTATCGAATTAGAGTAAGAGAATGTACCCCTGTATTAAGTCAAATATTAAATAACACAATTTACAGGTGGCTTCTTAAAATCTAACGATATAGTTCAGCTATTGGAGATGATTGTCTACTGAAGCAAAAAATGAATTTTGATCACTGCGTTCCTTTTCATTCCATTTATGGGACAGACATAGATCCCCTAATCAAAAGAATAATAGACAATATGTTAAACAAAAAATTGACTAAGTAAATTGCTAGGGGTAATTTAGAGAAAATTAAACTTTTCCAATTAATGAAATAATTGGAAAATAAACGTAATCGACAGGCTTAATACTATCTATTGTATTAATGGTGGACATAGGAGGAACATATTGCTAGAACAAGAAATAATGGGTAGATGAAACGAATTATTTATTGAAAACCAAAAACTGATAGAAGATTTAGAGTTTAACCACTAAGACAATGAGTTGGTGATACTCGATAGCCTGCCAGTATATAGTGGATTAAAAAGCTAAGACCTACATCCTACGATGCATTAGAATACGCTCTAGCTTAATTAAAGTTGTTTTATTGATAGGTTTCTTGCTTCTATATTAATTTCCACTATGTAGCATTACCTTCATTTACACTTTTTTCATATATTATAAAATGTATAAATTAATACTTTTAATGTTTGTTCTCTCTTTTTTAATATATTTAATTAAAAATTTATAGAAAAATAACATAAATTTTCAAAAGGGTCGTACAGTAAAATGCGGAAAATAATATTGGTATGATCTATCATAAAAATTGAAAATTAATTATTTTCAGATATTTTATCAAAACTTTCTGGAGGAATAAAATAAGAGGGTTCGCTAAGAAGAAAATATTATTCAGAGATCCTTCACTGTTAATTCTGCCGTTACGCAAATCTGCATTATCTCTAATAAAATTAACACATTTATAGCCATAAAATTTTCAATAAATCGATGTGCCCCTACTTGTATATCGAAAAGTCTACTAGGTCACCATTGTTGATACTTGTTTAAATGAACTAAATCGACATTGAAGTCAAAGCAAGACGAAGAGCAACAAAACAAAACTAGCGTGTGTATGTATAAATATATACCTTCATTGCAGTTAATATCTTGTCATGGCGCGGGGCGCCGCTGCATCGTAATGGGGTGTGGGTGTGCCTTCCTGTTCCAATCTATTAAATTGGTTTTCTGGGTTATATGATGATGCATTGTCTGTGATTATGACTATATTTAACGTACTGTGTTGACTCGAAGACCGAGAACATGACGAACAGCCGTATACATATACATATTTTAAAATTACGATCCGTTAAGTTGGTAGCGTTGTCTCGATTTATATAAATTGTTTGATACCTGTGCTTACGTAAATCACATAAAATACCATTATGTTATATATATTCTGTTTTAATAAATATTCAATATGTAATGAAAAAGAAGGTGTTCAAAATAGTGAATAGTAAGTTAAGCAAGTGCTAAATATCAAAAAAGAAGTTCTTAATATTGTACAGAACATATTAACTATAAGGTTCCAGAAAGATATAAAGGAGTCAATAATGAACCAACTGACACAAATATTTTTCATAGCGAAAAAGAAGGATTACAATACGGCAATCGGTAGCTCTTCTTGAATAGAATACCCCTACTTCATAGTCTTTCTTTTTAATAGCGAACTATAAGTTCAGTTTGTATTACAGTACTGTGTAAAAGCACACATTTTTATTCACTTCATATAGTAGCAAAAATGAACGAGCACAGTTCACTCGATGTTGCTGTTATAATGTTATATTTTTTTATATTTAAACTATTATTAGAGACCGGACCTACAATAAGGGGCATACTATTCGCCCATTTTGCTATAACGTGGAATATGAATGAGAATCGTGCAGATAAAAACGATATAACCGTTGTTTAAATTAAAGTGACGTTTTATCTTTCACAAAAAATTTTTCGCCTCATTTAAGCTTATTTTAGACACATTTCAATTTTGTAATTATTAATTTTCAAATATATACACCATATCAGTAACTATGGTATAGTCCTTACATATCTACATATGTATGCTGCTGCACAATGTGATTCAACAACTTGACACATACATAAATTATTCATTGCAATTGTTTTTTTATTAATTTACTAATAGTTTCCTAATGGTCATATTGGTTAGGATATGATTGATCAACATAAACAGTGAATTTTGAATGTTTTGAAAATGCAAACAAGAAAAATCAACAGAATAGTCCACTTTGTTAACAGAGGATTATTGTTGATGATGTCTAAACTTATTTTGTATGATGTTCAGAAACATCTTTATGAAAATTATAAGCACAAACTAAATTATATTACTCAGAGCTAATTAATCTCACTCAAAATTTGTGTTGTATCAAACCGACTTCATAATGCTGAACCTATAGTAATTCACAGTAATTGGTTATTTTTATTTAAATGATGATGAAATTTAGAATTTAAATTATAGAGGTTAGATAACCAGAAACCCCCTTAGTGTGTGGGTGGCAATATCACAGTGGATGTTTATAAGTCCTATATTTTTGCACGCAAAACTACTACAAAAGATATCGAAGTTATTTTTCACGAATTAATTGCATAATTAACAAATGATGTACCGTGCATTATTTGCTTGGTCGAATGAAAGGGAACGAAAGACATTTATAAAAACAGGCTTCATAAATAACTGCAACAGAGAAACTTCGCAATGTTTTCGAGAATCTGAAATGAAGAATTAATTTATGTTTGCAATAGGATGGTGAATATTCTCCACATTTACTATAAATTATGAAAACCAGTCTATGTTCTTGAAATAAAATATGCTTTTGAAAGTAGAAGACCTAGTGCATTAAGAAAGCATAGCTCTTACAGAAAAGCAAGCAGTGTTAGAGTTTACTTTCTTACTTTAGTAATAATACTGAAATGGTAGTTGCTTACGAAATACAATATTTACACCGTAAGCAATTTGATCTATCTGTCGTTCGTAGCACAAAAATTTCCAGATTGGAGCATTTTTATCTTGATATATTGATGACACTTTTATTGTTTTCATGTGTCGAATAGATATTTAGTAATTAGGTTATGGTTATCAATAATACATTTGGCAAATAAGCAATCGAGATACTCTCATATTTCTGTTAACCTAAGTATTCTATTGCCAACTGCAAGCAGATGTCATTGCTCGTTCTTATTAAGTTTAATAAATGTTGTTATAATTTAAAGAACTTGTAGAGAAAGAAATAATATTAGTTTATGACGTTTAATATTAGTTTACTACAATAAGTTCTTGAAATAAGCGCTGATTCACTAGCTGTCGGGAAGATAATGTTCTAAGTAAAAATTAAAACGAATCCAAACCTGAGACAATCTTTTAGAAATTCATAATTATTTTTTATATAAATTTGGTATTGGCTATAGAAAATATTGCACATGATTACAACGTTTTCGTTATATTGATGAGTATCGCCATATACGAGTATATGGCGATAGTAAACGATTATTAATTGGTTGTAGTATTTTTGTTTAAGTATCACTTTCATCGGTTAATAAGATATTTGGAAGTTCGACATTATTTTCATTGAAAAAAATATCGCATACGTTCATACCGATTTTTCTATATCAGGTCAAGCTTGAGCGCCCTGGACTCTGAAGGGCAACAGGCACCTAGAAGGATTTTCAAAAATGAACTAAATTTATATCACCAGTTCTGCAAAGTTACCACTCTATTAGAAAACTTCCACCCGGGATAAAACTGGTAACTCAAATACTTTTGAAATTCAACATTTTTAATCCAAAGAAAATAAAAGATAAGATAGCTGAAAATTTTTGTATTGCCTATTTCCTGAACATCATTCGTTTTGATTCTAATCATTTGTTACACTTCCGTATTAAGATATGTAATATTGTAATCCTTCTTTTTATATATTGTTTCCTTACGAAATAGTTATATATTTAAACTAGTTTTAAATTAGAAAATACTTTTCATAAATTCCCTGACTTATTTCTATTACAGAGAAGCTTACAATGTAATCATATTATTGCCTCCTATTTTGTATTAGCTCAGTATTAAATTTAACATTTTATTCATAAAACTATTACACAAATATAAGAGTAGTCATTGTTATTAATAGCATGCCTATGGGAAATTTATACTTTGAATTTCAAAGATTTTCTGCCAAAATTAAAGCGAGTAGTCTCCCGTACGTTCATTAACACGGGATCTATTTCCAGTTGCAGTCGACAAAAACAAGAGAACACCTGAAAGAGTTCTTGAAATAGGCGCTGACTCACTAGCTGGCAAGAAGATAATGTTCTAAATAAAATTAGTCACACTAAATCAATTATAAAAGTGCTTGTATCTTCATTATTCTAAATCAGTTATGTTATTCTTTTCTTAAGAGAGAAATTAATGCAGATAAAATTTTTTTTTAAGTTATGGAATATAATATTTCTTAATATTTGGGATTTCAAAATCTGATACTTCATAGATCACATATTCCACTAGAAATTTAGAGATCTGCTGTTGCATATTGATTTATGTGAACTTCATTATATACAAATTAAAATAAATATTAATAATATTATAATAATAATAAATATTATAATATAGCATTTCGATCGGCGCAAATCGTTGTGTAGAACTTAACCCTTTGCACTCCGTTGTCGCCGTACTTGTGACATTAAAATGCTAACAATAAATACACTGTCGCGGCTACGGCGACACGGTTGTTTTACTGACTCAGCGCCCTTAACACTTAGATAAGCAAAATCGTCTGTGTTTATGATATGTTTATTATGTTTACATTATAAGTGTTTTATTTAGTTTCTTATCGTTACAATTATAACGTTATAACCCTTTGTGTAGTGAAGATGGAAGGAAAGATAAAAGGGTAGTTACGCTGTTAAGCACCAGTGATGGCGCTGGATTCATTACAAATACAAGATTTGTAAGAGGAGGTGAACAACAAAATGTGGAAAAGCCAAAAATTGTTGTTACTACACGGCTTCAATGGGTGGTGTTGATCGCGCGGATCAATACACATCATCATACTGTTTCCTAAGAAAATCTCATAAGTGGTGGAGAAAAATGTTCTTTTGGGGAATGGAGATGTCTGCCATAAATGCATACATTTTATATAAGTGTGTAAAAAAAGACGCGAAACTTCGGAATACTGTAATACTTGCCCCGGTAAACCGCGAATGCATATGGATGATTGTTTCCAAAGATATCACACTTTAAGATATTTTAAGCCCTAAAATTTGTTTTTCTTTTATAATATTAGTTAGAATATGTTTCTTAATAAAATAGCTAAGAAATAAATTTTTTTTTTTATTGCAACGACTCCATTTTTCTTTACATCACAGGTATGTACTAATATAGTGCTAGAGTTATTGGTATCCTCCATGAGTTACTAGGCTGGAATGCAAAGGGTTAATTTCATATCTACTATATCGTAAATACAACAAGTATTTATCATTTCTTCAAAAATATCCAACAATTAAGGACCACCAAAAGTTAGGCATTCAAAAAATACACTAAATTTGACTAAAACGCATGTAAGATCATGCCAAAATCTCTATTCTTTACTATTCCAAAAATATCTTAAGAATATGTTGCGGCTATTTTTACCATTTTAGATCATTTCATTTTGTGCATCTGTATACTATTTCCCACTTTAATACCACTAACTTTGACCTCATTTTCGTTTTTCTATATTTTACAATTTTATTGTAAATCCGTTGGTTAATTAATAGTTAGGCTCAGTCTTAAAACGAGACTGAGATAGTTTCTAGACATTAGAGATTTCTACTAGATTTGCTTTTACTATAACTGAAACTTCTTGTCGTTCAATATTGGGTGTCTTGAGACTAGAGACCTAGTGGTATATGTTTTTATGGACACCGTCACAACAATCAGTATATTATTTTGATATTCTACTTTCGTGTTGTTCTCTTTCTTTATTACTAGTTATTAATTTTCTTTTGAATTTAATCAAAGTTAAAGTAAATTATATAGTTTCTAATTTGAACTTTTTTTATTTTACTCGAGTAGCCTTATTTTTCTTGTTACTTGCTTAACTAAACGTCCTAAATTGTGTGATTTTGACCCGATACAGAAAATGCGACTGTTTGATAAAAGTTTAAATAAATCCTGTGAGAGAATCTTGGAGTTTATGATGTCATACACACTACTGGATTTTGTCTTTGCTTTTTTCTAAGCTTCCCGTTGGTGAGCCTTATCTGCTGCCCAGTGAAATACCGTCTGTATAGGGGTTAAAAAGCTAATAAATAACAGGCCTCTAAAATTGGGCATTTTAAAAACTAAGAAAAAATTTCTAAAAAGTGAACAATATTGCCACAAAATAGCTATAAAAGCTAAAAATTTGTCAAAAAATCTTCGAAAACAAAGCACTACATTTTTAACATTGTTTTGACATTGTAAAGAGTTGGGTAGCCTAATCAATGTCCTGAGTCAAAATCGTTTCGAACATCGATGTAGAGCACCTATGGTGATTTATTTTGTGAGAACTACATACATTGTCATTAGTTGCAATGGATTATTTGAGTGAAACTAAAAGTTCATTGGTAAAGAGCATATAAAAGTAGATCAAGGTTAGAGTCATGCGGATTTGAAGCTATTATCAAATAAGAATTTATAGAATTTTTTGATTAATATTACCTACCTAAAGCCAGAAAAATGAGTTTATAAAATTAAATGAGATGGCCTACGGTATTAGACAGATAAAATTTACATAAATAACATTCTGTTGACCACTCTTATTCAAAGTCTCCGCCATATCAAAGAATACATACTAATAATAGCCAACGAAACTGGAATGGTGAAAAAAGTGAGTTCCATGTGGTAAGAAGGTAAACATTATAAATAATGAACGCAAATACTTCAGCAAGGATGGAAATAATAATAATGGACTTACAGTTAAACACAGACTTGCTCTTCGTCTTTAAAAACGAGCAAGAAAACTGAAGCTGAGCTGAGCTAGCTTTGTCTATTAAATGAAGATGCCCATGAATCCACAATTTCATACTACGGCGTTATCTTATCAAAATGTATCAGTTAGTTGTAGAAGATATGTGCAGGCAGTAAATCGCAAGTAGTACTATGCAAAAAAAGACACGTTAGAAAAATGTTCAGGCAAAGGCATCTACAATGTTCATTGTTGGCTGTTGGATTATTGCATATTTCGTACATTACATTATATCAAAATCCCAAAACTTCCGAGAAACAACTAGAGAATTCAAATTTATATGAGAATCATTAGCATGTTTATCCACGAAAATTTATAATATCTTAATTCTTAATAATCTCTCATTACAAAAATAAAGGCATACGCTAAAAGATGCTTCAAATTTGTTTCAACTAAATAGGAAAGGGATTGTTTTAAAATAAAGCAAAAGTTATTAGATAAAATGTTAAAAATTAAATAGTATAGGATAATTGCATAAAGACAAAAATGTAGATCAAATGAAATTAACAAATGAACTTATTATTATGAAACAGTTATGTACAAAGCAACGTTAATAGTTTCATTTATTTTATTTGCAAAGTTATTTAGCGGTAAATCATTTAATAAAAATTTGTAACGATGAACTACGAGGGGGCGTTTTTATATTCGCGGAATGAGCGGGTTGTAGAGGGGTGAGTAGGCGCATTGGGGGCGTAGCATGTGCAGCGACTCATGATTAGTATAAATACGAAGTTTCATTGTTATTAGACAGTTAGTCTTTGAGCTATCGTCAACCAAGTAACATAATCAGGAGTGAAAAGTGAAATATGGAAAAAATCGAATATCGTGCCGTTATAAAGTTCCTTACCAGGCAAGGAAAATCAGTCGCGACCAAAATGAATGAGATGTCACTGGTTTACGGCGACCCTTGTCCAGGAAAAACCATGGTGTACAATTGGCATAGTTTATTTAAACAAGGAAGGGAATCCCTTGAAGACGACCCGAGGTCGGGCAGGAGCATTGAGGTGACCACGCCAGCACTTATCCAAAAAGTTGAACAAATTGTACTCGAAGATGCTCGACTAAAGAAAAAACAACTCGCAGAAATGGTTGGAGTATCCGATACAACAATTATTAAAATCCTACACGATCATCTCGGCATGTCTAAGGTCAGCGCAAGATGGGTGCAGAGAATGCTCACGCCGCCGCAAAAAAAACAGCGCGTAGAGTGTTCGCGTGCATTTTTGGACCTCTGTAATGAAGACAAGGATGGTGAATTGAGTGGAATTGTTACTGGAGACGAAACTTGTCCAAACAAGACTCCATGCAGTGGCATAAAAAGGGCACAACACCTCCCAAGAAATTTAAAGTGTCACAATCAGCCGCGTTGCGTTAGCTGCCCTGCATAAGGTGGGCTTCGAAATTGTGAATCACCCACTCTACAGCCCAGACCTGGCCCCGAGTGATTATTACTATTATTCCGAAAATGAAAAAAGAGCTGCTGGGTAAAAAATTTATTGCCGATGATGAAGTCAAGGAGGCAGTTTCGGCGTATTTTGCAGATAAAGAGAAATCATTTTTTTATGAGGGTATAAATAAATTAATTGAAAGATGTGAAAAATGTATCCGTCTTGCAGGTGAATATATTGAAAAAGAAAAATAATTTGGTTTTTTTATTCCCACCCCTTGTCCCCCATTCCGCGAATATAAAAACGCTCCCTCGTAAATTGTCGCAATCGTGTTCTATAGAAAACAAAATGTCTAGCGGTGATATGAAATTTTGCCGGAAGAATGGGCCACCATTTTTGCTATACACTAAATAAACTAATAATTGGAATGCCATTTACAGTACCTGGCTCAAAAAGATATCGTTTTGATGTTTACACAATCATAGAAAATAGAACGATATGGAATATTTTTACACTATAAGAAATTTGTTAATTGTTGATATATTATTGTACAAAATGAATCTAGTTAAGTCTGCTAATATGACTGCCTTTTGTTTTTGCAACTGCATTAATTCATCTTAGCATACTCTCTATGCTTTAATACATTGTGTCAGTTCAGGAGATCATGCTACGCCTTAATATTTTGAATTAAAATTTTACGTTAATCAATTAAGATTAATATAAGTCCTTTGCACAATAATTTTCGTATTCTGTATACGTATTTCGACAACTAATTGTTATTATAAGCAGATAATGAATCACAGTGTTGCACCTGGAACTACAACAAAATTCGTACAAACACAATGTTCGTACTAGACTTATACCTTTGAGAGCCAAACGCACACGTGTGTATTTGGCTCTCGACGAAAATTATTGTGGAAAGGGGTTATATTAACATTAATTGATTAATTTAATGATCCAGTCTCCATCAAAATTTACCTTCAAATTTTACGTGTGAAATATAAAGTAATTTTTCTAAAGAGAGCCATATTTTTTTCAATGGGATTTCTGTCAAATGAATTATCTGGTCAGGGTAAAAAAATATATTTATTATATCATATAAAAAAAATGTAAACTGATTTCGCTCTCTAACATAGAAAAGTTATCTTGCATAAATTTAAAAGATGACGAACAGAATTCAATTTCTTCAGAACAGAATTACTGTAAAAACCTTGTAGGGGAACTGTTCTTTCGTTATAATACCATTAACTACATAAAAAGATCTAGATTATTCTGTACTCATTGCACTTAAAATCGCTACTGTTGTGGGATACTTTACTGTGTATTGTATTCAAGAAGTGCGAAACCTTTCGCCTGAGCGTTTATGCTAAAAGTGCATCATCCGAAGATAGCCTACGAAATATTTTCAAATCTATGAATTTCCATTTCTACATCATGCAACAGAATTGTGTTTTTCTTATTTATGTCTTTTCAATTGTCTTGTTCAATCCTATTTTTAAGCAAACAGTTCAACGTAAAAAAAAATTTTATGAAAATTTTTACTATGATTCTATTTCTTTAGGTAAGTACAGTATGTGTGGCTGTCATAAAACCTAAAGGTGGTCAAATTAATGAATCCAGCATTTAATTTGGATATATCTATTACGTGTGAGTTAGTGATTATTCTGTATTTATTTTTAAAACTACACGTTTAGTTACATACATACTTTAGTCAAACATACACGAGCACATACTTTAGTTAAATTCTTACTTGCAGTAGCCTATAATTTGAATATAAAGTTGGTGATATGCAAAATATTCTAATTGTTATAATAATATTAATATTCGTAATGGTTTCTGTTCCCGGGCTTATATATATATATATATATATATATATATATATATATATATATATATATATATATATATATACATACACATCCGATTTCATCTGATCATAAACCGGTTTATCGATCGAGAATGTAGAAAAAATAGTTATTATATAATATTTACATAGCAAAACACTACCTATTATAACAGATCATTTCTAAAAATATGTACATATACGCGTGTAGCTAGACAACAGGTATATCTACTTTAAAAAGTCAAACGCAACATCGACGCAAAAAATATATATACAATTATCTGAAATATTAAAAATCGAAAATTAAAGACTACTCTTAAATTTTATAATGAACTATATTATTTTAAGCTTATTAATAAATAATAAATGATTTGCATAATAGTTTTAAACTTTGTATGTGAAAAATATAGAACCTCAATTTCACAGGACCTATTTATTTTTACAATTAAGTATCTTATTTGTATTTGTTATTTAGTAAATGACTCGATTTTAATCACTACAAATGTTTAGTTCATGCTATTTTTAATAACTGAAACCATTATTTAATATTAATTATATTAAATTAATTTTTTAATACCGTATTAGCTGGATCGGAAGAGCATATCTAATATATTACTGTGGTATGCTATTGCTTAGTTAAATTAAAGGATAGCAACAATTGAATATACGTTTATTGTGTATCTTTCTTTAATGGGCGCTTCATGCTTTTTAAGTATAGTTTGCTTAGAGATTTGCTTACACTCGTGCTTACTGAGGTAAGACATTAACAACTTGAGATTAAAATATATGTTACGAGATAAGATATCTTACAACAAAATATTTAAATTTAAGACTCTTTTGAAATTTGTTTTATAAACTTCTGTGGGTTGAGCAACATTTAAGTAAATGAAATGATTTTAACTTACAAACTGTATATATTGAGTTCAACATTATTTAACGAGTACATTTATAAAAGGGTTTTGCATTTAAATTATTAGCTTAAATATCATAGACATGTGTGAACAGAAATTACATAATAATCAACACCGTTAAACAATTTAATTAGACAATGAAACTGTAGGTTTGTATTTTTATTCTTATAATTAAAAATTAATTTATACTTACTTAAAAAATGATATTATAATCTTAAATAATGATGTATGTATATATATGTAAATATTTCTTGATAAATGTAATAAAATCATTGTTCATCTTGTTTGTTTAGCAAATATTAAATAATACTATCGAGGTTTTTTCTAGTTCCTTCTTATATGTATATTGTAACAATATGCTAATATGAAATAAATAGGATATTGTAAAGGTTATCAGTAAGACTAGCTAATGTTGTAATAATTATGCATAAATTTCAAAAGGAAGTGTCAGAATAATTGAAAAAATATTATCATGAGGATAGATTGGTTTTAAAGAAATATATCAGTGTTAAAAAGGGCATTACAACAAACCAAACATATATGAATTCAAAATATAGCTAAACCGTTTAGCTAAAATATATTTCAATATTACATTCTTCATATGGAAATAAGTTCCATAATTCTAGATAATTAACTTTGCTTATATTTGATAATCATTAAGACTTGTAATTTAATTTTGACAAATATTTTTAGAAAAATTATGTATTCATATGTACCTAGGTAATTTGAGTATGTAGATTACGAACATCACACTTATTTTCTTATTTAAAAATAAGTAAAACTGCTTTATTTATATGTTTAAATTAATCAATTAATCATATTAATATATATTAATAATATATATATATATATATATATATATATATGTAATTAACGTTTGAAATTACGGCATTTGCTCATTAGTAATTGTTCAAAATTCATGTAGACAATTTTCCCAGAAAAATACCTGTAAACATAGTAGTAAATGAATAATTTATAATTAAAAGGTTACGTTGCAGTTAATACATATCTAAGTGAATAAACCTATAAACAATTGTAATTATAACGATATTGAATAACTTCGTAATGATTAAAATTGTTTTTAGGTGAAAAATATCCTTATCTAGTAGTGTAAAAAGAGTGATAAATACAATACTACAGTATTAGAAAAATATTGAAAAACAAGAATATCTTACTTAATGCATACGAGGTTTGACAATTAAATAACGAGACTGCGCTCCTTCCATAGCGCAGCCGCATCGGGCGAGGCGGTAATTGAAATGTCATTGACCTTGTAGTTTCGTCTCTCTGTCTGCTTTAGTTTTCTTTCGAGCTTTAATTGTAGAAAATATTGTTGTTAGTAAGTAGTGCCGTGACAATGGTTGATATAAAAATCGAGCAGAGAATTAACTTGAAATTCCTTAAAATTTTAAAAATCCCCAAAAGAATGTTTACAAATGTTAAAGGATGTGTTTAGTGATAATGTTATGTCATGTGAGCGAGACAGAAAAAAACACGAATGGGCAAGTAGAAATTGAAGGCAACGCTGATAGCTTTTTTCGATATTAAGGGTGTTATCAAGATTGGTTAGGTACCTGAGGGTCAAACCGTTAATGAGAAATACTACAAAGAAGGTCTAATCAAATTGAGGGAAAGAGTAAGGAAGAAAGGACCGGATTTGTGGAAGAACGACTAGTAGATTCTACACCAGGACAACGCACCAGCTCACAATGCCCTATCTGTGAAGCAATATTTGCCACATCTCGAACCATGTGACTATTATCTGTTCCTAAAAGTGAAAAGTGCATTAAGGGGAACACGTTTTCAATCTGTTGAAACGAAAACGGCAGAGTTGTTGAAGAGGCTGATGAACTACAGCATTGTTTTGAACACTGGTAGATACGCATACAGCGGCGTATAGATAGGGGAGGAGAGTATGTTAAAAATTAAGAAGTATGAAGATGCATGACCTTGTTTTTATATATCTTCATCTTCTCTCAACGAATTTTATGGCTTCTTAAATAAAATAAATAAAAATGTTATGTACTTGGATTAATATTATATAAAGTTTCTTAGTTAATTGTTATTGTCTATAAGTTTAAAAAGATTCACAAATTTATTTAATATATAAGATGATTTAGTTTAATTAAAGAAAGGCCTATAATTAAATGAATTTTATTAGAGATTGCGATCAAAGTACAGATCTCTATTTATATTAGCAGCTGGATAAAGTAGAGTAAGTAAAAAAGTAAAGTAAAAAAGAGAATATTTGCATAAACTTTATATTATAAAAAGAAGAAACTAAAGTCAGTTTACAAGCCCATTAATTTTTTAAAAATCAATTTAAAGTAATTTACAAAGAAATAATTTTGATAAAAATTTAATTTCAGTTTATGGTAATATAATAGGGTTCACTTTGACTGAAAGATTTCAGTTATTTACGATGAGAATATTTTGATTTGAATTTAATTCGTTAATGATAATACTTTCACAAATAAATATGGTGAACATAGGTGATTAGTGATAAGGATTTGATTTTCGATCTGAATTCCCTGTAAATTGTCATCACACACATTGAGTTTAGCTGTACCCAATACTCGTTTTCTCTTAATATAACCAAAAGTTAGAAAATATTAATACATATATATGTATATATATTAATATACTCTTGGTGTATATATACTACTTATATAAGTAAGCTGAATACAAATAAGTATCACATTGTTTTTTTATTGAAACTTAAATAAACCAATTTAAATACATTTTTTCATTTGTATAACATTTCGAATCAAGATTCTTTAATTTTATCATAACACATATTCACTTAATAACTAAAATATATATATATATATATATATATATATATATATATATATATAAATTTATCGTATGATTCCACATATTTTATGACAAAACATCTATAATTATTTTTGAAATTGCAACAACTATAATTCAAAAATAGAATAAACGTTAATTTCTTATTGTGTTTTAATTTTATAATTACTATAGTAATTGGATTATAAAATTACCAGTGAAAAAGCTATATTACAACTAAAAATAGCTCCGCACGATAACAGACTTGTCTGAAACGTATTTAGATAATTTGTCCATATTTGTTAAAATGTCGATTCGTCTGTTTTCTCGCGTTTAGATTTAGAAATATCAGTCTATTCAAAATTGCGTTATACTAAAATAAAAATATCAAAACGTTATACTACTATAATTATTTGTTTGATTGTCTGAAATACAATGTAATTGCATTAGGCTACTTATACTTTTGGTAAAATCCATAGAATTTATTTCATATTTGTAGGTTATGACAATGTTTACATTTTATATTTAAGGAAGCAGAAA
Organism: Dermolepida albohirtum; assembly: GCA_031893035.1. NCBI lineage: Eukaryota > Metazoa > Arthropoda > Insecta > Coleoptera > Scarabaeidae > Dermolepida > Dermolepida albohirtum. The sequence goes on from JAVIWB010000638.1 coordinate 92,118, forward strand.
TTAGCTTTATATACGTAATGAAATAGATATCAACAAAAATTTACACATTGTGTACATAGTCAGTCATTTTTTCAGAAATTATAATGGAGTTTACATGAAGGAGTAGTGGATAGGTGTAGCATATTAAATATAAGTGAAAATACAATGAAAAATGTATATCGAATATGTATATTTTAATAGCAAAAACTAAACAGGGAAGATTAAACAAACATTATATTAATTATTGCAACAATAAAACAAAAATCACTGCTATTTAAGATGCTGTATATACTTTTCGCTATCGGTCACTATAATTTTGCCGCTAGCCTTAATTTCCATAGAATACTATTCAGTCCATATATACTATAATGTAATTCTATTTTAACACAGCTCTAGTTTATTGTAAACAAAATTTCATACATGTCGTGCAATTTATTTAAATACACATAAACTCCACCAAATTTGGTGACAATAACTACCAAGCATCAAATTCATTTGACATTAATCGCTATTCAACACATTCACAATATACAAACAGAAAAACGCTCACGTTCTTGTCAGCGATCTTCGACAATGTGTACTAATAAGGTTCGTGACGTCACGCACGCTCACGCAAGCACAAGTGGGCATCGTATATCTTTAGTTAAATCGAAAAGGACATTGTGTCTCAAATAGTCGTATGTATATTTGTATGACCTAATTATCAATCGATTCATGGAACATATTTTTACACTTATTTGCTCCAGATGGAATCAATGTATGCTAGGATGTTTTTCCCGTGTACATCTTTATCTTCCTTTTCACATCTTTTCGCTTTGTTATTGTCGAACACCGATCTAATCATTTACATCTCAATCTCAGAACTTTTATGCTTTGAAATCTGTATACACAATTGGTGAATAGTGCTTAATGGTGATTTGTAACTACATCGGTATCTTAATATACGCAGATTGAAAATTTATATTATGTTAAATCTTGTTTGACGAAATATGTAAGTAAAAATACGTAAATTACTTTGATAGATACTTACGGCACACAACGCCCTTCGGTGTATCAACCACAACAAACGAGTTTTCAACAGCCTCAGGGGTCGTAAAGAACAAGATAAATTTTACAATTGGTAACAATGTTCAATTTGCGCTAATAAATTCTGGAATCAATTATTAATGTTGAAAAAGTAATATATTTGCAACGATTTTTCAGTGGAAATGATTTTGGTGAGTGCGTATTATTATACAATGGAACTGTGAATTTTTTTTGTTTTCTACTTTAGTCTACCTTAAATTTGACGCAAGCAGAAAGAATACGCCAAAAGTTAAAGGAATAACAAGCATTGCAGGCTGTTCTTCAAGAAGGTCAATCTTATACAGCTGTTTAGAAAATACTATTGAGAGAGAAAAAAATTTTATATTTTCCGAAAAGAAACTAATGTTAATAGGTTTATCACGGCGGATTAAAATCATAGCATGCAATAAGAGATGATTTTTTATCAACCGCTTGCTTAGTTTTTTGTTAATATAGATGCAAAAGAGAAATTTGATTAAGAACATTGCGAGATACAATGGTTTTGATTCGGAAACAATCATTGTTTCAATTAGAACAGCTAACTTAAAAAGACAGTTCGGGATGCCACTTGTTTGTCACATCAAAACAATTGAGATAAGCAATTTATATGCTTACCGTTTCATCCAGTTATAAAAAAGTTCGGTTCAGTCCAGGAACTCTATTAAATCTCTCTTAGGAAATGCGAAAAATAAAGTCGAATTAAATCAGAAATCGGAAACTTACAAAATAAAATGTCGAGATTGTGATAAACGATACATCGACAAACTAAAGACTCAGTAGGAAGTTTAATCGGCCCGAGAGATCCAGTTTAACGAAACACGTGCTAGAAAATAATCATAGCGTAACCACGGATTCTCTACATTTAATCAAATATATTATATAAAGTTTTACCGAGAATCCAGGTGCGACCTTCCCCAGGATCGGACCTGGAATACGTATACAGAATACGGACATTGACATGGTAAGGGGTTTTGTTTACCTTTTTTGATTAATTCAATTAACTACAGCCTTCATTAAAATTTATCTTCATCAGACATTACTCCATCGGTTTGACGACTTTATTCTCTGTTCTTCTGAAAGTCATTTCCACTAATTTCTTGAACTTCTACGGAATACCGAACTGTCTTATTGCTTAGAATAACTTTTTCCCGCTATAGAATCCCATGCCTGTCGATAATTTATGAACGGTAAATGCAAGCCCAAATTATGTTCATAAGTATCTTGTTGGACCTGCTTCATTGATGAATATTGATTGATTGATGGTTGACCTTTCTGTCTCGAACCCTTCTTCATATTACTTACTTGTTCACTGTGGTATTTCTCCAGCCGGTTTTAATTATTTTCGCTTGTATGCCATATCCTATAGAGGAATTCCTTGTTAATTATTGCACATCATCTTAGCTCCTTTTTAGAGAATATTATTAGAACGTTATTTCATTTTTTTGGCATTTTTGTTATCATGTTTTTACCAGCATTCTTGCTACTTTTTAACTGTCTCATACGATCCCCTACTTTCTCTTTTTTGGGTTCACTCATAATTTCGTTATTACCTACACTCCTCAGCTCTTTTCAAATCTATTTCAGTTTTTCTTCCGTATCTCCTACCAGGAAACCATCTCGAGTTTTCAAATAGTGGGGTCTTCTAGCGTTATTGCCTTTACTTTTCTTAAACTCCTGGTAGAAAGTTTTGATTTCCCAATTAGCATACGATTCTTCTATTTCTTTCAATTCTTGTTCTAAATTTTCTTTTCCTGCTATATACGGTTTTGTCTTCTCTTCGTAGTTAATCGTATTTTCACATTCTGTTCTCTGGCAGTAATACCAGAACTAAACCTCGTTAATATAAAGTTTGATTGCTTATTAAAAAATTGTTCAAATATTTCAGGTCATATAATACATACATACAAATTATACGTTTTAATCCTTTATTTTATTCTTTTTCCAGATCAAGAGGAAAAACTAAATCCTTTCTAACTCCAACAAATACTGAAGAGTTGAACAGTTCCCTATTGAATGTTACAAAAGAAGGCGTGTTTAGCCTGACCGGTAGGCGGCAACTTACTAACCCAACTTGTTTTGAACGTTTTCAAATAGTGGTTTTTAAGTAGTTTTTATTAGTAGTTCAGCCCTGAAGATGTCCCATACAAATGGGTACGAAACGTCGGCAGATATACGAGTGACGCGATTCCATCCCGGAAACCCAGAAGCAGATAGCATGTTTAATTTACGTTTATTACATACTGATTTCTATATATATACTTACTAACCCAACTTGTTTTGAACGTTCTCAAATAGTAGTTTTTAAAACTACAGAGTGGATTGAGTTGGCAAAAATGTTTGAATGAACTGAATAAGGTGTTTAATTTACGTTTATTACATACTGATATATATATATATATACCATAATGAATTTTGTGTTTAAGGGATTAGCTTCGAGAACGTCTTATTATTTGCTTAATTTGCTTTCCCATGATTTAGTACCATTAGTCCCTGAGGATCCGTGCCATCCAGCATTAACTGTAGCTATGGACTTTTCAAATGCCGAGATTACATGTAATTTTCTATCTAATAATAACGGGCGTTACGATTTCCGCAGGGTTAACATGACCTTTCTTGACACTAACATGGCTGCCATTGACTGAACCTTTCTTGCTGACTTTACTGATGTTAATGACGCACTGCTTTCTATGATAAACTTTATGAAATTATTCCACATACAGTCCCTTTAAAAAAATTCCCTCGCTATTATCCTCCCTGGTTTAATAATGACGTTTAAAAGCTCCTTAAGTTAAAAGAGCATTACTTCAACAAATGGAAACGTACTAAAGCTACAACTGATCGAAATGAATTCTCATGACTTCGTGCTATCGTTAAAGCGAAAGTCAGTGTAGTATATGCACATCATCAGTTTACTGTGGAGAATGACATAGCTCTACATCCGAATAATTTTTGGCGGTTTGTTAATTCCAAGCGAGGGACCAATAGGATATCCGGCTGTTTAACTTTCAATGGTGCACTTTTCTTTATAAATTAATAAATAATTTTATTGATTCTACTGAGATATTTCCTCGTACCTAGGTTTGATACTAGATCGTCGGCAACATTCTCAATACCTAGGGCAAGAATCAATGTTCTTTACAAGGCTCCACTCATACCTATGTGCAGAAATGCCAATGGATTATGCTTGCATCCCTTTCTTTAATCAACATTTATTATACATTCAGTTTTCAAATGACTTGCATTACCTTATTATAAGTGTTTATATTTTTGGTTAATTAGTTTCTTATTTTTGTTTGTATTAAATTAACTGCACCTATTTTTATTTTTATTTCTAAGTTCACTTATATGTCCTGTAATTGGTTTGTTAAACTGTTGGGCGTTAAAGATTATTATTATTATTATTATTATTATTATTATTATTATTATTATTATTATTATTATTATTATTATTAACTAAAACGACTCTACGAAATCAACTAACATATCTTTCATAATACTTTGACTGCATGAAAGTTATGAGTTCGCTGGATGCTCTATAATTTGATACTAGCTAAAGATATTGATCAAGTCAACTGCCTGCGAAATGTTTTCACATAGTTTATATTATGAAAGGCGACAAAAGTTATCTTTGACCACTGCCATAGAAGATTATATTGTTACTAATTCTTTGAAATTGCATTAAACACTTTTAAGCATGCTTCTGGAAAGTAGAGATGTTCTGATATGCTGGAAAGAAATTTTAACGATGTAAGGATGAACACGATTTCATCGAACAAGTAACAAAATTGCCATTCTTGCGTAAAAATGGACATACACCTGACCCACTAGAACTTTCGAAAACACATACATACACACACACACACACACACACACACACACACACACACACACACACACACACACATATATATATATATATATATATGTGTGTGTGTATATATACGAGGTGTGTTTTTTTAAGTAAGGACCGTTTTGTAGTATACACTATTAGGTGGTGCGCCGCAACGAATACTTGGATTGTGTCCCGGCATTCCTGTGCTCAGTAGGTAACCTACTCGGTCTATTTTGTGTCTTTAAAATGTTCAAGATTATCGAATCGCTCGCCCCGTGCGAGGTACTGTCACGTGTGAAGGCAAAGTACGTAAGTCGGTCAGAGACTTCAAAGCTAGCCGCGACAACGTCCATGTTGAATCCCGTTCCAGTCGCCCATCTATGATCACAGACGATATGGTGGCTTCAGTTGAAGCGAAAATGTTTCAGAACAGACACTTCACCATAAGCACTCTTCCAGACGACTTTCCTGAAGTGTCGAAGTCAGTGCTGTACAAGATTGTTTCTGAAAAGCTAAAGTTTAAGAAACTGTGCTCCCGTTGGGTCCCTAAACACCTAACGAAGGACCACAAAAACAAAAGATTTGAGTGGTCGCTGAATTTTTTGACTCATTATATCGTAGAAGGTGACGCAATGTTGAGTAGTATCGTAACGGAAGACGAAACGTGGGTTTCACATGTCACGTCCGAGTCGGAGCAGCACAGCAAGGAGTGGAGACGCACCAACTCTCCTGTAAGGGTCAAGGCTAAACAGACTCTGTTCCAGCGAGAGATCATGGTGCCCGTGTTTAGGGATAAGCATGGTGTTTTCTTGGTCAACCTCATGCAAGGCGGAACCACCATAAATGCGGTAGCCTACGGCCAAACTCTGGGAAGGCTATGCAGAGCGATTCAAAACAAAAGACGCGATATGCTGACAGAGGGAATTTAGCTACTCCATGACAATGCACCCTCATACCGCAGCTCAGATCCGAGCTTTATTGGATTCTTTTGACTGAGAAGTTTTGGACCACCTCCCCTATAGTCTCGACCTTGCGCCGAGCTTTTCCGCTATCTCAAACATCATCTCGGAGGCAACCCCTACAACGATGACGACGACGTGAAAAACGGCTCTGTCCTCTTGGTTATCGGAGCAGGCGGCAAGTTTCTATGAAGAGGGTATTCAAAATCTAGTTGTAAGGTTTGATAAGTGTTTACTTAGCATCTATGTTGAAAAATAGAGCGAATGTATGTAGAATCTATAAATTTGGATTTTGAAAATTTTCTTTTGGTTTTTATTTTCAAACGATCCTTACTTAAAAAATACGCCTCGTATATATATATATATATATATATATATATATATATATATATATATATATTGTATATATTCATTCATAAATGTTAGATGAAAAATACTGCGTACATATGTATGTACATGTATATAAATACATTTGTTATACTAGCATTACCGTACTATGAATTTAGTTATTAACATATGTAAGTTCCCTTTCATTAATATTGCTTGCGAGAAACATATTCTAAAATAATTATTTAAGTAAATACTGGGTGTGATCAAGAATACATACATACACATATATATACATAGTACTTGCTGTGACCATGATGAAGTAAGCAATTTAAACGATTGGCGTTCTGATTCAATCATTTTACATATCATCGAGAGAGCTACGGTTACGTAAATTAAGTCAAGGACAGTGCAATACCATTTAATTAAAAGAACACCACACGGTTAAATATAGAAAGACCAAGATGTTTTATAGCCACATACAATTACAATTCTCGAAGTTAAATTAGATTTGACAATATTTTTATTGTTTAAAACTAACAAGATAATTAGGAAAGGAAGTAATGTTATCATAATAATAACGTAAGTAGATTTTGCTCCTTTGTTTTTTTAATTACAGTTCGTTGTACTTTCGGTCAACTTAATCTAACAGAAATAAAAATTTTAAAAGCATTAAATACCTATACTGTAATACCGGAAGAAATTTTTATAAATTACTATATATATATGTATATATATATATATATATATATATATATATATATATATTCAAAGAAATTATAGATTATGCATAAAAAACAACGAATAAGAAAGTATAAAAATATCTTGACGCCGAGTGAATCACTGCTTGATTTCCACGCCACTAAATTGAGAGGAGCATATGCCTAGATGTTTATAACGTTTAACTGTTTTCTTGGCACTATTTGAACATAGGAAATCACCGCCATAAGCATCAATGTTTCCGTTTTTTAGTTTGCTTAAGTATCCTACGATTTATCATACGTTATCAAGTTTCATTGTCATTTGGAGGTTAGCATTACCTATATTAATATGTATGTAAATTAAAGGCGCCGTCGCGAGAAATATTATTGTCTTTTGACATAATCATGTGATTGATGCTTACGCACGCACCTGAAGTCATGTTTGTACAGGTGACATAAGAGCACTGCAATCGGATGTGGCTGCATAATGAAGAGTTTACTCCCACGTCTTTGCAAGTTATTTTTAAACAACCAGTAATAAGACTTATTCATCAGTTTTATGACCGATGAGTATACATTTCACAAAAGCACTTTGTCATTAAATTTACTGAATATTTTTTTAATTCTTAGTATTACTCAATTAAAGTTAGAGTTAACTAAGTATACCAATTTTTGATTGAAAACTTTAAAAAATGTATTTCTATATAACAAACTAATATTATTTTAAACAGATAACAGTTATATGTTGTAAAACACTACTTAATCGTTAAATTAATGCTTAGTACTCTTTTTGCACGAAAAGCAAAATCAGAATTTCATATGAATCGACCTAATACATTAACACAACCAATCAATTCATTTATTTATACATGGTTGCTTTTCATATTAGAGTATCCAGTGATTCTCTTCGGTTTATATTAGAGAAAAGCGTTTTCGTTAAACATAATTAAATTAGAACTAAGATAAGAAATATTTTTCATCGACAAAGAAACTAAGTAAAGATCAATATCACTATTTCAGTTTTAACTTGTCTTTGTCTTGTTTAATATGGTTTTAAAAGAAATATTTTAAATCTAACTGATATGTTGGTTGAACTTGGAATAAGTATCGCACGATTCACAAACATTATCGTTTGGCACACTATATTGACAATTTTTTCTCCTGACGAACGATGACCGAAAGATATGAAATTAGCAAGTCTAATAAATTTTCTATTATTTCCATAATATTGCAATTTGTCGACAAAAGTCTTGTAATGGAGACAGTTAAAAGTCTTAATTAAATACTTTAATGTTGTAGACAAGCTCTTGCTTCATCAGATATGTATATGAGAAGAATTCCTTACAATTTGGAAATATCTATCCTGGATATTAACGCTTTATTGTCCGAGCATTGAAAATTTTGTATTACAGGTGACCCTGCAAAATATCGTTGGTGTGAAGGAACAGGTAGTGAAAGGAAATTGTCTTATTACACAAGGACAAGTTAAGAATATTTAGAAGATTAATGCATCAACTATTTTGCATTAAAAACCTCATTATAACCTATAGAATACGGAAAAGTAAACAAAAGCAAAATGAAACAAATTGGTGTCAGAACATTCATGCATGTACTTTTGCAAATATTGTTAAATATTTGTTGTATTGTTTCAAGCTATATTTGAACAGCTGTTTTCAAGAATCATACATAAGTGTTTAAACAAATTTCTATTGATTATTTATTTTTGAACAACAAACGTACACATGTTCGAAATGGGAAGAAAAAGGTCGAAAATATAATCAATAATACTCTATCTAAAGCCCCATATTCAATAAAGTTTACCAATTTCTTATATTAAAGTATAAAATTCAAATGTATAGCAGGAATGACATCGATTTGCATATACTTGATTTTCGTTCTGTATTTTTTAAATAATAGTACTTTGCCTTTTGTTTCATATTTTTTAGTATCTTCTCTCACTAACATCTGTTATACTACTAACTTTATTAGTTTCATCACGAAATATGGATAGTATAGTGTGAGTAAAGCGTAAAATTTAAATATACAGTATGACATATACATAACACATGGATCAATAAGTCCCGAGACTAACAATGAAAACAACATTTTTTTTGCAAATTTTTTTTTTATTCATCAACATAATCACCTTTTAGGGTGATACAATGGTTCCAACGCTTTTCCAATTTTTCAATACCATGTTTATAAAAAAATTTATCTTTCGCTTCAAAATAAGCTTCAGTTTCAGCGATGACCTCCTCATTTGAGCCAAATCTTTTTCCCTGGAGCATTTTTTTAAGATCAGCAAAGAGCCAGTAGTCACTGGGGGCTAAATCTGGCGAATATGGGGGGTGGGGAAGCAGATCAAAACCCAATTCGTTCAATTTTGCCATTGTTTTCATCGACTTGTGGCAGGGTGCATTGTCTTGGTGAAAAAGGATTTTTTTTCTCTGCATGTGCGGTCGTTTTTTTGCGATTTCCTCCTTCAAACGCACCAGTAAGTCAATATAATAATCACTGTTGATCGATTTACCTTTTTCGAGGTAGTCAATGAAAATCACGCCATGTGTATCCCAAAAAACTGACGCCAGGACTTTGCCAGCTGACTGCTGCGTTTTCGGACGTTTCGGACGGCTTTCGCCAGCTGTGCGCCACTCAGATGACTGCCGCTTCGACTCTGGAGTGTAGTGATGTATCCATGTTTCGTCCATGGTTACGTAACGACGCAAGAAATCTTTTTTGTTGCGAGTAAATAGCGATAAACAGCTTTCTGAATCATCGACTCGTTGCTGTTTTTGTTCCATCGAGAGCAATCGCGGCACCCACTTGGAAAAAACCTTTTTCATGCTCAATTTTTCATGAAGGATAGTAAATACACTTCCATATGATATCTGTGTCATCTCAGCAATCTCACGGAGCTTCACTTTACGATCTTTCATTATAATTTTTGTCATTTCACTCACATTTTCCGGTGTAACGGCTTCCACAGGTCTACCCGAGCGTTCCGCGTCATTTGTGTCGGTACGACCACGTTTAAACTCGGCAAACCACCGACAAATCGTTGCTTTTGATGGACAAGAGTCCGGGTAACATTTTTCAATCCATTGTTTTGCTTGCGTGGTGTTTTTACCCATTAAAAAACAATGTTTTATCAGAACACGAAACTCGGTTTTTCCATTGTTTAAACAAACTACAAAACGACTTTACTCCAACCTCGATAACTCAGCTGTTTCTGGTCGGATCGACTTAAAATTTTGACACGTTTCAAGCAAAGGTTAGTACTCTAGAAAGACGTGGTTACTGGTTTACTACGAGCGCCATCTATGGGTTAGTCTCGAGACTTATTGATCCATGTGTTATATATAGCAATATGTAAAGATTAAAGTTACTATAATACACATAAATTAGATGTAATCTTAAACATACCCCGGAACTAATGCTCCTATTTTGAGTTCTTCGCTTCTTCTTTTCCACTTAACAGACTGTTACAATTCTGGAAGATAGTTCTTGTACCAACAATACCTGAAAATGACTAATACTGGAATATCTGCAGATCCTGTTCTGAAACATTCACTAAAGGTTTGCTCACGACCAAGTTAGTTGATGTAAGAGAAGGAAAGTCTCAATAAACGGAGGATACTAGAAAATGAGGACGATAATTTAACCTTATGAGCAAGTCTTGCGGGAATCAATCCACAAACTATTCCAAACGAGGTAGCATGTTGACTTTCAATGACGCCACTTCAGTTTTGACGCAGAATAAGTTCATATGTATTGTTTCATCAATTCGCACTGATTTCACAAACATACTGTCAACATATGCTTTTTCAGAAACATCCGAAAATGCATGTATTTTTCCTTCCGTTGATTTTGAATAAAAATATTACGGTCGATTCTAACTTCATTTGAGTTGCAAAGTTCGCTCCGAATAGAATAGATATTCGATAGCAAGGTTTCGTTCCAAAAGATTAACGAGAGAAGTGTGTTTTGTGAGTCTCGTGCATTGTCATATACATGTAAAAATTATTGTCATATACATTATTATATATTTATGTTATTGTTATATATTCTTAAACACTTATTTAAACCGTTACACATCTGTTAATTTCTTCATTATTTGTTACTTAATCTAATAGACCATATCACTGTTTTCCTTCATAGAATTGTATTTACCATTTACTCAAGTTATCAATGGCAAACTTGTGTTATACTAATTGATAACACCATTCAAGTACAGATTGTTAAACTCATATTTACCCTTCTGATAATATTAATTTTGCTTATTGTGTATTTATACAAGATTGTCAGAATGAACTAAAACAAACTCTACATTTCATATAAATAGTTCCAAAATTGTGTTCAATAGCTAGTACTAGACACGTAGAATTACAATAAAGTCGCAGTTAAGAAAGTGTATTTTTCTTACTTGAAAAAGAACCCAACATTAATTGGCGCAGTCAGTAGGATCTTCTTCGATAAACCTAGGCAGAGTTCGACAGAAGAAAGGAAACATTCACGTAAGTGCACTCACTCTTGATTTTGTAAACTATTGTGTAGTGTGACTTGTATTTTCCAAAAATGCCCAGTACTCCAGAAACTTCTAGTTCTGAAATTTCCAGCTCAAAATTTTCTATTGATTTTTTATGTAAACTAATTCCTCGCGAATTTAACGGGAATAGATATGAAATTGGTCAATTTTTAGCCGATTGTATTAACGCAAATGATTTAGCTTACGAAGATCAAAAAATACCCTTACTATATTATATATTAGCAAAAATCTCAGGAAGTGCAAAAGAACAATTAGCTCAACAACAATTTACTGATTGGAATGCATTAAAAAATAAATTAAAAGATCTATAGCAAGATAAAAAGCATTATTCTCAATTAATGGAAGAATTAAATAACTGCAAACAAAATTACAAGGAATCTATTAACGACTTTTTCCAACGTTTAGAAATTCTAAATTCACGCGCTTTATCCACTGTTAAACTACAAACTCAGGATTAAACTTTATTACCGGAAAAAATTCAAGCAATCAATGAAATAACATTAAATCGTTTTATTTTTCATTCAATACCCGAAATTTCACAAATGTTAAGATGGAAAGATTTTAGTGACATAAATTCTGCTTTTACAGCCGCAGTTTCTGAAGAAAAAGCCTTAAATATTCAAAAACATAGTAAAGCCAATTTTTGTAATAATTGTAAACGCAATAACCATAATACATCCGAATATCGCATTAAACAAATACATCATAATACACACAGAAACATTAATTTTGTTAAAAACGAAAATTTTAATAAAGAATCAATAAAATTTGTAAATACTGTAAGAAAATTGGTCATATAATAAGCGAGTGCAGGAAATTAAAAAGGAAAAACCAACTTGAAAACAATAACGTGCCTGTCCATTCAATAGTAACTAAACCTAATGAAACACATTCTTTAAGCTTCCAAAAATCTGCTGTGACGAACACCGCACAGACAGATCAAATTTCTCAACTAATGGTGTTCGAGAACTAAAAATTCTAACTTCCAATGATAAACTTAAATATGTACATCGAAGTAACATCTCCACAGTCAAAAAACATTAACAAAAATCTTAAATTTTTAATAGACACTGGTGCAAGTACCTCTTTAATTAAATCAAACAGACTAGTTCCTACCACATATTTTAATTCTCAGGAAAAACTCACCTTACAAGGTGTCAGCCCTGATAATCCTGTCTTTACAGTAGGAAGTTGTCTATTACCTTTAAATTATCAAAATCAAACCTGTAAAATTTCATATTCTCAATTAGGTAACAAACATCCCCTTTGACGGTCTATTGGGTCAAGATTTTTTAGAAAACGAAGGTGCACAAATTAACTACGATAAAGGAGTAATATTTTTAAAATCTGTAAAAGGTTCATTAAAATTACATGAAGAGAGTACCAATAACAATAATCCGATACGTAATGCATCTCCAAATAAACTAAATCTGAAGGCAAGAACGGAAACAATCATAGAAATTAATATAAAAAATCCGGAAATTATAGAAGGTGTAATCCCCGAAATAGAGATTCAAAAAGGTATCCACTTGTCTAAAGCTATTGTTAAGGTAAACCAAGACAATAAATCCATCTACTATTTTAAATACGAGAATAATTGATCAACAAATTAATCCAATCTCAGTCGCTTTAGAACCCCTTCCTATACATTCAAAAATATTACATTCACAATACAATGAATCAAATAATCTAAATAATTCAAAACGTAAGAAATTATTAACACAAAATCAGAGACTAGACCATTTAAACTCTGAAGAAAAACAATCTATTTTAAATATATGTACTTTATATAATGAAATATTTCTTTTACCAAATGATAATTTAACTTCTACTTCGGCAATAGAACATGAAATTAAAGTTACAGATACACCAATATTCACAAAATCTTATCGGTTGCCCGAAGTTCACAAAAACGAAGTTAATAAACAGATTGATAAAATTTTAAAGCAAGAAGTTATTCAACCTTCTGCTTCTCCTTGGTCTTCTCCCTTATGGGTCGTACCAAAGAAACTCGATGCTTCAGGTACAAAAAAATGGAGAGTCGTTGTGGACTACCGTAAATTAAATAACGTTACCATTGGCGATGCTTATCCATTACCCAACATAGAAGACATACTCGATCAACTAGGACATTCCAAATATTTTACAACCCTTGATTTAGCCTCTGGTTATCACCAAATTCCAATGAAAAAGGAAGATCAACAAAAACAGCCTTTACAACTCCATCAGTATGTGTTCACCAGAATGCCTTTTGGACTTAAAACGGCTCCATCTGTTTTCTAAAGATTGATGAATTCAGTTCTATCTGGCCTACAAGGTTTGCAATGTTTTGTTTATCTCGACGACATTGTGATTTATGCCTCATCATTAGAACAATATTCCTCCAAATTGACATCTATATTCGATCGTCTCAAACTAAACACCCTAAAATTACAACCAGACAAATGCGAATTCCTACGTCGTGAAGTCTCTTACTTAGGTCATCTTATTACCAATCACGGTGTTAAACCAAACCCCGATAAAATTCACGCAATAAATAATTTTCCTACTCCAAATAATCAAAAGGACATCAAAATGTTTATAGGATTAGTCGGATATTATAGAAAATTTATTTGAAACTTTGCACAAGTTGCTAAACCCCTTACCTCACTTCTAAAAAAGGACGTACCATTCCTTTGGGATGAAATTCACCAACAAGCTTTCGATACATTTCGTAACATATTAATGAATGAACCCCTGCTAAGATATCCCGATTTCAACAAGGAATTCATACTAACTACGGATGCATCAAACTTCGCGATAGGTTCGGTTTTAAGCCAAGGTGAAATTGGCAATGATCCTCCAGTCGCTTATGCATCTCGTACACTAAACTAATCTGAACAAAATTATAGCACTACAGAAAAAGAATTACTCGCAATAGTATGGAGTATTAAACACTTTAGACCTTATTTATTTGGAAGAAAATTTAAAATTATTACAGATCACAAACCACTAACTTGGTTATTTAATTGTAAAGACCCAGGTAGTAGATTAGTTCGTTGGCGACTGCATTAAGTAGAATTAAAATTGATGATGAAAACAAAAAAAAGACTCCCAACAGAGAAATTCCTATAACTATTGTTTATAAGGATGATAGCTTCGAAAATTTTATTCAATTTCATTACAAAACTCAAGAAATTCCAAAAATTAAAGAAATCTCTACTAATAAAATTCAACATTTTCCATGCGTCTTACTATACTCTAAGGATTTAGATGATACAAATTTATATTCAGAAACATTACGTAGTATGTATGATCTAACTAAAATAACGGAATCCAATGAGATGTACGATCACTTAAGCTTAGGATCTAATAACGACACAACCTATATTTGTATATCAAAACAATTTCATTTTGACAAACTAACTTACAAAGATATGTTTTACTCACTGAGAAATCTTCGAACGAAATTGATACTTAACAATACAAGTGACAAAATATATATGTATACATGATGTTACTATAAATAATAAAAATATAAAAAAGGACATGTTTTCTGAAATGATTTATTATCTTTTTAAGGATACTAAGATTACTTCAATTCTTTTAGTCAAACAAAAACATTGTCCCACATCAAAAGATGAAATACAAAAAATTCTCCAAGACAATCATGATTCAAAACTTGCCGGTCAGTCTGGCTTTACGAGAACATATAGACGAATAAAGGACACATACAAATGGCCAAGTATGAAAAAAGACATAAAAAAATATTTGCGTAATTGCCCATCTTGTCAAATTAATAAAACTAATTTTAGACCATATAAGGCTCCTATGGAAATCACATCCACATCTAGCCAACCTTTTGAACGTCTAGCAATTTATATTGTAGGACCACTACTTATAACAGAGAATAATAATCGTTTTATATTAGCTATGCAAGACGACTTAACTAAGTATTCATACGCATCTCCTATAATCAACCACGAATCTCAAACTATAGCGACAGAACTTGCTAAATTCATTACCCTGTTTGGTATTCCTAAAACAATCCTGTCCGGCCAAGGTACGGATTTTACATCAAAACTAATGAAAGATCTGAGTAAGGTTTTCCAGACTAAACATATATTATCATCTCCTTACCACCCACAAAGTAATGGTGCTTTAGAAAGATCTCATTTAACATTAAAGGACTACCTAAAACATTACATTAACAATAAACAATCAAATTGGGATGAATTCCTACCATTTGCAATGTTTGCATGTAACAGTCATATTCACAAATCTACAGGTTATTCGCCATACGAAGTTCTATTTGGCAATAAACCCTATTTACCTAATACGATCACACAAGTGCCCACCTTAAACTATAATTACCAAGACTACATTATTAATTTAAAACAAAAACTAAATTTCACTCAGAAAATAGCTAGAGAAACCCTAATCGAATCTAAAACCAAATCTAAGAACAATTATGACAACAAAATAAACATTTATAATTATAAAATTGGAGATTTTGCATATATACAAAATAAAGCTAATGTCCAGGCTTAAATAAAAAACTCAGCCCAAATTTCATAGGCCCTTTCGAAATTACTAAAATATTCAAAAATAATGTTCAAATCAAACGTGGTAATAAATTAGTCACATACCACACTAATTTATTGAAACCTTCTGTTTCAGACTATGAGGAACCTTAGGAAAATAAAGATGTCTAAAGTTACTTTCCCTATCCTTACAGTTATCCTTAACTTTAGCTTAAAAGAAAAAATTAATAAAATTATCTCTAATTATAACATTCAATATTTCGATAAAAATGTAGGCTTATATTATAACCAAATAGGTAACGCATCTATTTCTAATTCCATGTTTACCTTATTAACTCATTACAATCTATCAGTAATAGAACAACGAAACGAACAAATTTCAACTTACTATTTAAAATCATTAAATTTATGCACGCACCAAGAAACTTCCAGTAACTACAATCATTTAGCTTCCTATTGTCAAAATTCATTGAATTTAATGAATTACCGTATAAATAAGATAAAAGAAAAAATCGAAACAATAAACCATTTAACAGGACACTCCCTACAAACTGTTGCGCGCTCTAAAAGAGGTATATTTGATGGAATATCTTATAGTATTAATTGGCTTTTTGGCATTCCTGGTGCAGGTGACGCAAAATATTACGAAGATTCAATAAATTCATTAATTCACGATAATCGACAAGTTCAAACATTAATGAAACAACAAATAGGCATTGTATCTAATACCATTTCAAATTTTAATGCTTCCATACAATCATTAAGAGTCAATGAAAACAACCTGAATGCAAATATTGAAAAATTTAATAAATTCGCTAATCAAACTATAACAGGTTTGAACGTTAAACGACTAGAGCAAGTCATTACTGAACAAATAAATTTATTGATGCTATTAACTATTGGTCTTGACGAAGATCTTGATTTATTTATTAATGCAATAACCTTAGCAAAGCATAATATTCTTCATCCACATGTTATTACTCCCGTGGATTTATTAAAAGAATTAAATCAGATAATTCTACCCGAACGTCAACGTCTACCTTTCCCCACCTCTTATTCAAATATTCATAAATATTTCGAAGTAAATAAATTAAACGTAGTATGTACACACAAAATACCTATAGTAGAAGAATCGCAGTATAACTTATACAATTTATTACCCCTTCCAATATCACACAATTTATCAAGTTTGTACTCCAATATTGAACCTTCCTCTACTTATCTTCTATTTAGTCCAACAAGAATACACTATGCACAGTTACAAAACCTAGAAGGATGCACCTTAGTATCATCAGTTGAATATATCTGCTACCGCACACCAATCGTACGAACTATGGAAAAACCTCTTTGTGAAACGTTACTTCTAACATCTTCCAATCAGCAGATACCAAAATCCTGCATAACGAAAACCATGCAAGCTGAAATGGAAGTATGGCACCCATTACCGAACAACCAATGGATATTCATCACCACTGACGTGATTAGACTAACCATTTCTTGTCCAAACTCACCAATAGATGACATCAACATTAAGAACGCTGGTATTCTACAATTACAAAATAGTTGTAAGGGATACACTGCTAGTATCGTTTTAGAAGCTACCCATACAATCGTTGCAGAGTTAGTCCATCAATCTAGCAATTTGAACATAATCGAAGACGATTGTTGTATCGTCAAGCCCGAAAATTTGTCTATTCATCCTATAGAATTGCTACGAATAAAAGTGACAAATATTAAGGTAGAAGATCTGCGACGGGCAAGTCATGAACTAAATCAACTAAATCAAGTGTTAGATGAGAAATTGAAAAACGAACAACACTACCATTCGTCACCTTGGTATTCCAACATTCCAACATTCCAACATCTGTTAATTTCTTCATTATTTGTTACTTATATTTGTTACTTAATCTAATAGACCTGTTTTCCTTCATAGAATTGTATTTACCATTTACTCAAGTTATCAATGACAAACTTGTGTTATACTAATTGATAACATTATTCAAGTACAGATTGTTAAACTCATATTTACCCTTCTGATAATATTAATTTTGCTTATTGTGTATTTATACAAGATTGTCAGAATGAACTAAAACAAACTCTACATTTCATATAAATAGTTCCAAAATTGTGTTCAATAGTTAGTACTAGACACGTAGAATTACAATAAAGTCGCAGTTAAGAAAGTGTATTTTTCTTACTTGAAAAAGAACCCAACAGCATTAACACATATTTGACGCCCAACTCAACTCTAGCGTTTTACATTTTCCTCCATTCCAAAGTGCAGTTTTTAGTTAGTTTTAGTTATGCAATTATCATCAGTAAGATACGTCAGAGTTTCGGAGTCATATAATAATAAAACTTCCTATCGTAATTCTGCATGCTTCTTCGATACTATCCAAGCCGATAAACAAATCATCCATATAAAAATCCGTCTTGGTTATTTCAACATATATCGAATGATCTATAGCACGTTCGTCAGCCAGTTGATTTAATTACCGTATCGCAAAAAGTAAAGCTGCTGTGTACCGCAAATTGCAGTATTCAAATTATATACTTCCAAAGTAGAATCAACTATTACCTGTTTGTACATTTTTGTAATATCATCTGCTATTACATATTGATGTTTGTGAAATCATAGCAATATAGAAAAAAATCGCTTTCTAATATTGGTCCTGTTATTTGAATACTGTTCAGAGATATATAATTACTTGTGGGTGCTGCCGTGTCAAACACTATTAATAAATGCGCGATTAATCTTGCTGCTCTTAAACTTCCATAGTGTGGCATGTATAACGAAATTTATCAATGTTTATATATCATTACTTGTGGTCGTGTGGTCCCAACTTTCATACTCTATTATAAATTTAACATATTTTTTGGCATATAACTCCCTTAATTATAGCTTTGCATGTATCTCGTTTTAATTATAGAAATTTTTTGTACGCATATTTATAGTTCCCAAGTCCTTGAATGTTTCGAATCGTTCCTGAATTTTCAGTACAATCTATAGGACCTGAGATGATTTAACCAAATCTTATTTTCTGTCAAATAGGTTTGTTGACCCTCAATGAAATTTAACTTATGATTTTAACATGCCAAACCAAATCTGATTCAATAAACATTCTATTTTGCTTGGTTTGAAAAATTATGGATCAGCAAACTTTACACTTTTAGGTACTTTGAGACAAAAAATATCTTACTCAACTGGTGGTAAATTTCCGGTGGTTGAACGAATACAAAGCATTCAACATCTGCTAAGAATCTATTGTGTATCGACTGTATTTTAATTTAACATTCAACTGCGATATTAGATGTTATTTGACTTAAATCCAAAATTATAATACTATAATATTACACAAACTACTTGTAACTACTCGATTAAGAGCCAAACTCTAATACAGCTCGTACGGTATGTGAACGACTCTATATATCTATATACTGTAGATGGTAAAATAATATTCTATTATGCATGACGAAAATGATGTAAATGTGCTTGATTCGATTCACGAATCCGAACACCTTTTTATAATGTAATAATGCATTGCGCTTGGCATTACACTTTTTACTTTTACTTTAGTACCTTTCGATATCCCTTCCTGTCATTAATATACGAATTTCTTATATTAGGGTATAAAATTGTATGGCAGAATTGATGAGGAAAAAATTATTTGTACACGACGTAGTAGCAGAATTTTGTTAGCAAAAAATTAAATATTACAATACTTCAAGATAAAATTATTATAAGCCATAAATTTGGATATCATCTTGAACACCATTATTTTAAAGATATGGACGTAAAGTGCATACTGAAAATCCCTCGTATGTAGGTACCATTTGTCTTTTTTGCTTTGCGCCATTATGTACTACATTGTCTTATCTTTAAATCATGTATATATTGAATGCTGGGAGAGCACATTCTAATAATCTCGAGCGTCATTTTCTAGATATGGATGCCCCGATATTAATCTTGACATTTAGTGAACGCTTGATGACTATCACGTTAATGCTGATTATGTTCCAGAAGGATTTAAACATCTTATAACGTAGAAATATTTTTTATTATCAAAATAATTACTAAAGAATGTAACTAAACTAAAATGTATCTACTGTTCTTCGTATCTACCGAGAGTGTAATTGTTTGATACATTTCATTATTAGCTACTAATATCAAAGATCGGCAAAATTTACGTGGGTCATACTTGAATGATTCAAAATATCATGGTCGACAACAAGACATTGTCATTAGTAACACTTCGTTGAACGAATTCCTTTTACGTTTATTACTTTTTGGAGAACGATTAGCATTAATTAGCTATACTGGTGCTAATTAACGCTATACAAGCTACGTTATGAATATAGAAACGCCTGAGCATCATTTGCGGAGTAATTGTATTTACTATAAAATTTGTATAAAAGGGTAAACTAAATTAAATGATTTTTCATTGGCGAATAACTTATTTCGTTACCCATGATTTAAGAGTTTTATAACAGTATTTGGGTAGTCGTTCTGAAGAAACAAAATATATAATATATAGTATTTATATTCTATGAACAATAATACTTCATTATTCAACAGAAATAAACTTCAATTACACGATAATTGTTATGATACAGAAAATATATATTAGCGGCGACTTTGCACATAACATAAATATAGAATAAATATCAACAAACGCAAAACGAGCTATTGAAAATAAATTTACGGAAGATAGATTTTAAACCAAACACTGCTACCAAACTATAATATCGTGAATTAATGTATCATAATATTACCTAATGAAATCAGCCAAATTTAATATCACGTGCAACAAATGTCTTTTGAAAGCAACGCTGTTGCACATAATATCGAGCTCCATGCAAAATAAATGTATGTGACAATCACATAGTTCGAACTGAAACAGTAAAATTTTTGGTTTTGGAATACTGAAAAAATTACTTTCTCTGAATTTTAAATCATGTTTTCTTTCATGGATGCATTTTGCCAGAATTATAAATAATCCAAACAATCTATTGCAGAAGTAATTATATGGGAATTATAATTTAGAAAACAAAGCCAGGCTAGACATATTAGCGAAGAATATTACTTGGAATCACAAAAAAAATGTTTTTAACAAGTCGGATAGCCAAGTATGTAATATAAGTAGCAATGAGTTCGAACTGTCAACTGAACTAGTCTCTTATCTGTAAAGATGGGAATAGTTGACAGTTCTCCTCTATTACAACAATATATTAATACCAACCTTTTAGTAATTACATTACACACACGATTTAAATGTTTAAAGCTCCCGAGAAATAAATTCTGAACTATTAAAGTAAAGAATGTACGAGGGAGCGTTTTTATATTCGCGGAATGGGGGACAAGGGGTGGAAATAAAGAAACCAAATTATTTTTCTTTTTCAATATATTCACCTGCAAGACGGATACATTCTTCACATCTTTCAATTAATTTATTTATACCCTCATAAAAAAATGATTTCTCTTTATCTGCAAAATACGCCGAAACTGCCTCCTTGACTTCATCATCGGCAGTAAATTTTTTACCCCGCAGCTCTTTTTTCATTTTCGGAAACAGGTAATAATCACTCGGGGCCAGGTCTGGGCTGTAGGGTGGGTGATTCACAATTTCGAAGCCCACCTTATGCAGGGCAGCTAACGCAACGCGGCTCTTGTGGACGGGCGCGTTGTCGTGCAAAAGCAGAACACCTTTTGTCAATTTTTCCCGTCTTTTCTCTTTAATGGCTTCTTTTAGTCGCTCTAATATTGAAGCGTAATATTCTCCGGTTATAGAAACACCTTTATCTTTATAATCAATCAACAATATTCCTTCCGAGTCCCAAAATACCGTTGCCATGAGTTTCCCAGCTGATTGTGACACTTTAAATTTCTTGGGAGGTGCTGTGCCCTTTTTATGCCACTGCATGGAGTCTTGTTTGGACTCAGGTTCATAATGATGAACCCAAGTTTCGTCTCCAGTAACAATTCCACTCAATACACCATCCTTGTCTTCATTACAGAGGTCCAAAAATGCACGCGAACACTCTACGCGCTGTTGTTTTTGCGGCGGCGTGAGCATTCTCGGCACCCATCTTGCGCTGACCTTAGACATGCCGAGATGATCGTGTAGGATTTTAAAAATTGTTGTATCGGATACTCCAACCATTTCTGCGAGTTGTTTCTTCTTTAGTCGAACATCTTCGAGTACAATTTGTTCAACTTTTTGGATAAGTGCTGGCGTGGTCACCTCAATGCTTCTGCCCGGCCTCGGGTCGTCTTCAAGGGATTCCCTTCCTTGTTTAAATAAACTATGCCACTTGTACACCATGGTTTTTCCTGGACAAGAGTCGCCGTAAACCAATGACATCTCATTCATTATGGTCGCGACTGATTTTCCTTGCCTGGTAAGGAACTTTATAACGACACGATATTCGATTTTTCCATATTTCACTTTTCACTCCTGATTATGTTACTTGGTTGACGATAGCTCAAAGACTAACTGTCTAATAACAATGAAACTTCGTATTTATACTAATCATGAGTCGCTGCACAGGTCACGCCCCCAATGCGCCTACTCACCCCTCTACAACCCGCTCATTCCGCGAATATAAAAACGCTCCCTCGTATGTGCGCTTTATTTGCAAATGCTTCCAGGGAACTAATTACGTATACCATATGTACTATATTTATCACAATATTCTGTAAAAAAATTAGGAGTTACATACTACACTACCGGTCATATTTATTTGCCCACCCTTAGTTTTAGCCAAAATTATTAAACTATCAAATGTATTTATCGTACCAATACAATAGTGTAAAATAAACATAAAATAGTTACATTTTTTTTATATAAAAACTTTATCATTAATTATTATTAAATTTTGCTCGCATCAATGTGCCCACCTTTATTTTTGATAATTGCGGCACATAACCGCGGTATCCTTTCAATTAATTTTTGCAGTGTATCTTCTGTAATTTGTACCCAGGCTTCTTGAAGTTGTTCCCACAGTACAGTGGTGGTTGATAGAGCACGTTCTCGAACCTTCCGGTCCAATTGTTCCCGAAGAAGCTCTATTGGGTTCACATCAGGACTTTGAGCTGGCCATACCATTATAGAGATTTGCCCTTGCTCTTCTAGTTGACGCAAGTAATCGCCACACAAACTAGAAGTGTGTTTCGGATCGTGGTCCTGTTGAAATACAAAGTTTTCGCCAAGAATCCTTAGTCCTGAAGGAACAGCGTAATTTTCTAAAATTTCCTTGTAGCCTTCTTTTCTTAGGATTCCCTCAATTTTGACGAGATCGCCTACAGATCTTCCACCAAAACACCCCCAAATCATGCTTCCATGTTTTACGGGTGGCGCAATACATTCTGGCAGTACTCTTTCTCCTGCGGATCTTCTTATGAATATTCGCCTTTTACTAACGAAAAGTTCAAACTTCGATTCGTCTGTCCACAACACATTATTCCACTGATCGATCGTCCAATTCTTATGTTCTTTAGGCCAATTTAGTCGTTTTATCTTGTTTTGCTTTCGTAGTAGTGGTTTTCGCAGAGCAATTCTTCCGTATAAACCCGCTTGCCTTAACCTTCTCTGTACCGTGGACACACTAATTGGTTTAGCACGCGCTCTATTCATTTCAGCAGCAATTTCTGGTGTTGTTTTTCGTCTATCGCGTCTACTTATCCGTATTAGATGCCGGTCATCTGCAGATGTCGTCGCTTTGCGTCGTTCAGATCTTCTTTTGTTAGAAAATGTACCACTTTCTTCAAATTTTTAAACGTTATAATCAACGGTTCTGCGATTTAATCGTAATTCTTTTGCAATTTCGCGATTACTTTTACCCGTACGATGATAAGCAATTATCATAGCTCGCACTTCAACGGATAATTCCTTCGTCTTCGGCATTGTATTAAAATATTCACAATAACTCTCCTTCAACTCTATTTCACTGTTTTCGCAACAAAAGATGAACGATGACTGACATAAAATTTATTTTCCTTTTTGAATAACACATCCTAATATTGTAATTAGTTATCACAATAACACAATATTGGTAATACATTTCGGAAATGCAGGTAAAACTGTTAATACTGTTGAGATTAGCTTATATAATATTTTTGGTGTTTTTGCAATTTATGACACCTTTACGATATATCATAAACAATTTAAAATTTTCGTAGAAATTCATATGGAATTACTTCCACTAATAATATTGTTGAATAATTATAATACAGATTTTTCGAAAGATAATCCGTATTCCAGGAAACACATAAAATTGGGATGGGCAAATAAATATGACTGGTAGTGTACATGTGGCATAAATCTGAGGTAGTATTAAAAAACTCCTAAAATTTATTTACTGTGTTTGCATCTCTAATGATCACTTTCAAAATACTTTCTGTCTGCACAAACACTATTCTAATGGTCTTGCCATTGCAATAAGCATCGTTAAAGCCTTTCTTTTTGTATGGACCACAAACAGCTTCCGTAATGTCTTTAATGTCATTCATTGTCGGGGACGTTTACCGAAATTTTAACTATTAGAAATAGTAAAAAATTAATAGGTGTAAAACCCACAACTAATTTAAAGGTAACTTCTTTGCGCACATTAATTTGTTCCTGTATCACCATGTACAAGCAACGTGCACATTGTCACTGGCAATCATAGCCACGTTCACGGATGTTGACAGTTTTCCAATGCGAGGTTCATCTTCAACCTATTATTGATTTTAATGTTGCATCTCTATTAAAATTTCGGCACAACTTCTACGCTAGACAACTATCACTTCTGACTGGACGTATTACTGTTATAAATTTATTATTATTACCATGTATGAATCGATGCAATGCAGTTTCTATATCTTCTCGGGAACGCGAGCACTATTGTAACTGCAGGAATTCTTTCTTATTACCTCATATTAGCAGCAACTAAATAATCGCCTAATGCATAAATCAATTTCTCTCGACCAAAATCTTTACCAGTTTAAATTACGCAAGTATTCTTGCTGTAAAATTGAAAATACAATACATGTACACTATCGTCCATTAAAGTTTGGCCAAGTAACGAAAGTTTAAAAAATCAAAAAATAGAATGCAATTAATACTAAAGAAATACATTTATTAGTCTAAAGAATAACAATTATCAAAATCTAATTCAAGTTTTATTTTCTACTATTCATTATTAACAAAACTCTTAAATGATTTTTTCGTCAAAAAATCCACTCTTGCAATGATACTAAAACGCGGTATTTTTTCGATTAATTTTCTGGGTGTGTGGCCTGGGATGTTATTTCATTCTTGTTGGAAAATATTCCAGACTTGTTCCTTGGATGTAGAACCAACAATTTGGACTCTTCTATCAAGTTTATCCCATAGTAATTCAGCAAGGTTGAGATCTGAACTCTGTGGTAGCAATGTCATATATCGTAAAATGTTCGCTTAATTTTGCTCATTCAGATACTGTTTGGATATTCGAGCTATATGTTTCCGATAGTTATCGTGCATAAAAGCAAAATTCTCGCATATTACTCGCAGCCCAGAAAGAATGACATTGGATTCTAATATTTTGCAGTAGTGCTTTTTCGGTATTATTCCTTCGATTTGGTGTAACGTTCCTGTTCCTGAGTGAAAAAACCAAACCAAAACTGTAAATGAACCGCCATCGTATTTTATTGTTAGTACAATACATTTGGAAAGCATTGCCTCATTAGCGGAACGTCTAACGAATACTCTACTTTGACCGAATAGTTTAAATACTGATTCGTCAGTACATAAAACATTTATCCACTGTTTTACCGTCCATTCTCTATGTTTTTGGGCCCACTGTAGCTTTTTCAATTAGTTACTGCGGTTTAGCAATGGTTTACAAACAGCCATGCCACTGTGTAAATTTCCTGCCGCCAATTAGCGTTTGGTCATGGTATCTGAAATCGGATACTGACGTCTGCAACTCAATTCCCTCGCTATTTCTGGTGCCGTTTTTTGATATAGTTTGCTTATTAGTTTAATAGACGATCATTTTCTGAGGTGATTATTCGTGGTGGATCTGGACTGTAATGGTCCTCTAAGTCGCCTCTTTTACATGACGGCGAATAGTGTATTTTACTGCTGACGCTGCTAGATTTCATTTTTCACCCATTTGCCTTGCCTGCTGGTGGATTGGTCTCATCGATAAAACTCGTCTAATGAATAAATAGATGAGAATAATCCGGCAAAAATGCGATTGGATATTTCGGCTCATAAAATTATTACTTGCATTTTTTGTCCGTAATACTTTCGTTCTTTCGGTTGCAGATATGATGAAGACAAGTATATATAGTACACACAAGTAGAGTTGGCGAGCGGAAGACAAAGTTAACGCAGCATTAGAAGTGGTAGAAGGTCTTACAATAGGTTTAACATAAAGTTTCAAGACTCCGTCCTAAGCTACACAGGCCGTGTACATTTCAAAAAGCGACTGCGGCACAACTCCACCATTCACCATCTTTTTTAGTAATTACAGTATTAAGATTATCATCGTTGAATGCAATAAAACTTATTAAATTAAGGTATTGTAAAACTTGTTCCTTTGGCCGTGGTGTATATCTATAATAATATAATAATAAAAAATATTTTTGTCGTAGTCTTATTTTAGCTAATTAATTGTTTAGAAGTAAATCAAAATGATTTAAATTTTCTCTTTTGAAATTAATTTTCGATCCGTAAACTTATCGCTATTAACAAATATTTACTAAAAATTGTCCGCTAATCCGCTAAGAGCAACCCTCAGAAGAGTATATAAAAGAGAGAACAGGAAGTTAACACCGACGAGCTATTCGAACACAAGAATAACGATCTAAAATATAGCAGAGATAGACGACTGATGAGGTGGACAAACAATTTGCAACAGATGGCAGGTTTACTTATGCTGGCCACAAAAACAAATTTAATTGAATGGAGAACCTAAAAGGGCATATGTCCAAAAATGGATGGACATACCTAGAATGATAAATAACCTACCGTTAAGATTAAAATGGTCGGATAATATCCATAATAATTGTTTGACAATTACATTTACTTACATTCATGTTTCTTTATTTTAATATTAACAAATAATATGAACTTAGTAATTTTAAATGTAGTATTTCTAGAATATTCGCTATTCTTTTTTAATATCGAAGATTTCTCATAAAATTTTCATAAGAAAAGAACTAAAAGAAAAATAAAATTACATCAACTAAATTAGTTTCAAATTAATGTGTATTTATTCCCTTTAATCGAGCCGATTCCCACGTTGTGTAAATTCGCAATTTGTTATACGTATCGGCAGCGCTCTATATCTGTCGCAGATCTGCCGTTTTTTACCATTCTATCCACCGTCTTTGGCTGGTTCTTGCAGTATGTATTGGGTCTTTGGTCGGTTGTGAATGATGATGTCGTGGTCAACGTCGTGGGTGAGACAGCGGTAGCCACAGTGGAATGGACACCCACAATGTTATCTCTCAGCGGTATACTACCGTACATAGTATTTATATCCATGCATTGTTTATAAATGCCGCAAAATGTATCGCTCTATCGGCTACCATTGGAAACGTGAGATCTTTCTCTCAATAGAGAGTTATCAGTAGCAGGTCCGGATCAACTGATTTTACAAAAAAAGTAAGAAGACAAAATTTTTAGGACTCAAAAAGATAAGAACTGAATTTTTTATAGTAACATTTTTTTTTACTTAAGAAACGCATTAACAAAATTTTAATAAAGCGATAGTTGATGATGATGTTACAAATAGTAACAATTTACCGTAAACGTTTTCTGAAAATCTATTATTAAAATCTTATTTACTGTGGTCCTCTTCTTAATATTCGTAATTGTTTTAGTTCATCAAGTTATAATTTATCCAAATATTGAGATATGCTTGGAATTGCAAATTCACCAGGACTTTCCTGAGTTTTCATTATGTTTTCTCACCTCCGGGAGTATTAGAAAAACTACTTCATCCCAATTTTCACATCTCATCTCCTTACTTCAAGGATGCACTTCTACACTAACTAGAAGAAAATAACAGCAATGGAGGATAAATAACGATATTTTCAAATATTGTTATTTATGTTATAATGTTAAAAAATGAAAATAAATATAAAAAAAATCACAAGAATAGAAAAAGGATTTTAGAATATATTGGATATATTGGTAAGTGTTAGAGACATTCACATCTATCTTTATGCTATGCTATATTGACAGTTCTATCTTCATTTAGGAAAAAATCAAGGGATTTTATAGAATGTTTGAAATTTTATAAAAAGTTGAAAATAGAACACTAACGTGTGTGAAAAGTTGTGTAAGATTTACGGTAACCGTGCTCTAGAAGAAATTTGGTGCTGATGATTTTAATCTTAACGTCGCTTTTCAGTTAAGGAGGTCCACTGGGGTTGATGACGACAAAATAAAGGCGTTGGCCGAGTCGAAGTTACGATATACGATATGAGAGACCAGAATAACATTAAACATCCATCATTCACGACATCAGAAAGCTAACACAGTAGGTTCGACATTTGAGTTTCTCATGAACTAAAGGAGTTTACTCGATGGTGGTTATAAATATCTGCGCTATGCTCCTTAAAAATGAAAAAAACGGCCTTTTTTGAGACAACTGATAACTGATGATGAGGAGTGATCTGAAGATTCGCTTCAAACATCATCGAAAACAATCATGCATCGCAGGAAGATTTGCTTCCAGTGTGGTATTTTTCGAGATCCAATCAAAAAAACGAGATAATTAATTCAAATGTGTACTATCGGAAATTGACCATTTAGATTTGGGATGTGTTATCACATTTACTATACTTGATGAGGCTGTGAATCAGTGGTTTGTAAAGTTTTTCGCCGATAAAGATAAGCAAACGAGTAATATACAAATGATTGATTTTTTGTATTAATGCATGCCATATAAAAAACAAAAATAAATATTTTATAATGTCTCCGACAACCCGACAGTATACAGCCACGCTTACAAAGATAAAAATTATCTTCGAGCAAGGTATACAATTTTTGATTGCAATAATTTTGTTTGTGTTGATTCTTATTTTTTTATTAAGTTTTAATTAGAAAAACTAAAGAGAATCTATTTCTGGCGTGAATTATATCTGTTTATAAATGGTACTAATATTTAGCGCTATGGGAGGATTTTTTCCCTATAATAAACTTTGTAATTAATTCTATTAGGTAAATTTAAATCTGCATAAGTGCTTGTTACAATTTATATAGGTTAGTATTTTTAATATTGTTTTTGTCTAAATTTAATTAAATTAAAAATTTTGTGTGTATATGTTTCATTATAATAGAAATTTCTAAAAAAATATGTGGGAAAGCCGTTTTGTAAACTTACTATATCAAATGTATAAAACATCTTAATATTTTAACTAATTAATATAGAAATTTAACATATTTTGTTCAAATTTCTTCATGCAAAGACCTTTCTCTGTATAATAGTGTCGCGTACGTGGAAAGTTTATTTATTGCTTAGTTCATAGAATTAGAAACTGTAACCTTTATAATTTATTTCTAGCACACTGGTAATTTATTTCTAATGGAAATACCTTTATGATTACATAAATTTATAGTTTTTTACCAATTTTAAATACGATTTCATTTTATGGTTTTGTTAAGATTTAGATTATTCTTTGTGTATTTAATAATAAAAGAGATATGCAAATATAAACAAAACAATATAATAAAACTCTCTCTAAAAATTTCTTAAAACGTAGGCCTTACGTTTTAAGAAATTTGTAAATTTTGCTATATGAGTTTTATTATATTGCCTTGTGTATATTTGCATATCTCGTTTATTATTAAATACACAAAGAATAATATAAATCTTAACAAAACCAACTTACTAAATTGAGCATAAACGATTTACTAAAATTTTTATTAGGAATGGCCTGCGATTTAATGTAAAGTTGATATAAATATTAAAGATATTTATTTGGTGTAAAATTAATCACAGTTTTAAATTCATAAAAATATTTAATGTAAAAACAATTTCATACATGCTGAAGCAGATCCTACAAATATTGACCCTAGCCTCGATACAGGTCTGCGCTTCATGTTTTCAAAAGCGTTTGCCTAGTGTTAAAAAGTTATTTTAACACAAACTTATCTAATTCTATCTATAAATTCTTTTGTTATGTGTATCATTCTAAAAATCGGATTCTTCATATGCGGAATAAGAAAGTAATCCATAATTACGAAATTAGAATACCTTGCAAGGAAATTTATTAATCGATTTTCAAAAAACTGTTCCAAATTAACACGAGCCAATTATTTATTTTTTGCAGACCATACTCTTACATACTATTTATTTCTTCATAATCAACGAAACTGAGCTTAATTTTATGTGGATAAGTCTTTTAAAAATATCGTGGCATGTTTAAATTGTGACAATTTCGCGATGGATTTCATAAGTATTTAATATCGAACATTTTGCATAAATCCACTATCCGTTTTCTATCTTCTAGTTAGAAAATAACTTTTTCAATGTTTTCATCTATTTAAGGTCAGCAATAATCTCTCTCTCCCTCAGGAACTCACAGTTAGTGTGTAAATATGAGAACTAACGCTTCCGAGGAATTCAAGCATAATCCAAGCAAGTGTAAAGCAACTTGCTTAACCACCGGGAAGTACGGTAACTTATATTCTCCTGGAGGCATTAACTGTATTAAGCCTTATCCGTGCAAATAAAGCTCTGATTGAGCGGATTGATATTTCTCTAGTCACTCGTGAGAATAACACGTAAAACATATATCCTAAAAATAAAAAGTGGAAAAGAAAATGTGAGAGGTTTCAAATCCACAAAGTAAGAGTAAGTTCTTGAGAAAAACAAACCAGGAAGGTAAGGATGAACCAAGCTATGTGATTTGCAATTTCCAAGGCTAAAGAGCAAAAGCTAGTGAAATGGAACCAATTCGACTGTACGAATGCGCGCGATATTATAGCATCTTAACTAACAATAAATTGGGTTTGAAAAATCTGCAATTAAATGGACCCCTCTTTATTATTATATCTATTTGTATGCAATGTTTAGAACTATATCATATTAACGGAAGTGTTATAATACCAATATTAATATTTTGAGAATTTAAATTTGTTCTTTACACTAATAATTTTCAAATAAGACTAGTTTCGCAAAAACTCGCTTTGTATTTAAACAATATTTCTTAAAGGAAAGTAAATGACACATGATTACATTAAAATATTTCGACAATGTCCTAAGCCAATATTTGCACTGATTTTGTAACTTCTCTAACGGAACAAGCAACAATGTTTTATGACAGCGCGTACCCTAACGAAACATGAAAATCACAATAGATCTGGTAAGGATGCAGTGCAACTCTATGACCACCTAAAGCAATCTACTTATCTAACTTGGCTACAGTTAACAAGTTTTTAGTTGGTTCAATTGCCAACTTTTGAACAGTTATTGCCATATGGCCACTAGTGTATTCATTAAATAATACGAAGGCTAAAATGAAGACTATTCATTAATTTCTTCGTCGAAAATATTAGGAGCTGCTATTGCGGATATCAAGTAGTGCCCTCGCTAAACTAAATTAAAATCCTTTAAGGTCATTTTGTGTTAAAATGAGAATCTGGGGTATTTCTCGTTCGGCAATTAGAACTGTATTTTAGGTTTATACATGTACATAGCAATTTGCGTAATAATCAGATAATACAATATATATTTATTCAGATTAGACATAAAAGAACATTAAAAATACTATCCAAATGATTAATTATATATATGTATATATATATATATATATATATATATATATATATATATATATATTTAATATATTGTAAATATATTAAAAATAACAAATAACAATAGTTATTGTGCCGTTATCATTTTGTTTTTAAAAATATTTACACAGGAACAAAGTAACATTTGTAAATATATTAGAAAGTTAATGTCAAAGAGCATCCTAAATTACTGTATATACATATATGTATTACATTGTTTTATCCGTATAAGATAAGCTATCTTTAACTGACGTTTTTGAAATGTATGCGTGTGTAAGATGAGTTATATCAATCGTTAAAGCTTTAAAATTTTCTGACAAGTATATGAAAACAGTGTATTTAATGGTAAATTTTTAAATTATTTTTCTTTGTGATTAAATGTTAAATAATTAGAATGTTGTAATCTATATATGTAAAAATATATTTTGAAATACATTAAACACTTAGTGTAACAACCAAGAATTTCAATAAATGCACGGATAACATTTCGATATTTCAAGTTATATTGTTATCGAATTATTCGTCGAACGAAGCGTTCTAGTGGTATTGTTTCTGAACCTTGGCTGTTTACGAGCAACGTTTAAATGCTAATACACGCACCTGGTTCTGATTGGTTTTCTGACAACCAAAAATTGCAAGATACTTGATCGGATATTAGTTGCAATCTAGATAATCGAGGAAGATGACTCGACCAACAATTTTCTTGTAAGCAGTTCTCCTTTACTTCGTTTTTGTTAAATTTTGTGTGTAAATATTGACTAGATTGATCGGTCGCTTGCTTTGCAGTGTAAAGCAGCAAATTCGTGGTGCGTTTCTTGTTACACATTTGAAAGCGGTATTTCGCGTGCTACGATTAAATTTTTTAAACATTCATTCCTACCAATCAAGGAATGAGTTTTCCTAGGCTACCGTAACTGTGGGGATTCTATCGTCATAGCTAAATAATCGTTCAGAATTTTTTGTGTTCAGCTCATATCTATGCCTATAGATATACAAATTTCGATGTAAGTGATACTCCTCAATCACGAAATCCAGAGTTTTGACATTTGTATCTGTGGCCACTCCTCACGGATATCATCACTGATACATAGTCCTTCACGTTTGAATTTCGCATACGACTCATAAATAGTCGCTTATGATGACGAATCATACTAAAAAATGACACTTTTGATACAGTGTATTATTATATGCGATCAATTAGAATTGAATCATTGTTGTCTATTCGATCACAGTTTAAACAGAGATGCAATTATAATACAGCCATAACTAAAATGATTGACATTATTCATATTATAGATAGAGGATTGATTACTATATTAATCTCTCTTGATTTTTCTGCTACTTTGGAGTATTATTTTATCCAATATATACCATATTGGTTTTGATGGTTACGCTATGTATCTTCTTGAAAACTACATAGTGAGCTTTCCTAAAGATTCTATTTGCAGGCCTGTTTTGTTCTAAATTTACACTACGCACTTGTTTTACTTCCACTCTTTTACTCGCTTTTTCACTTCTGTGCTGATGACTAGAGATGGTCAGTTTTCCTAGTGCATAGAAGAGCGCCCTGTGTCAGGCGGGTTGGTTTTCTTTATGGCTATATCTTGCAATTGTCTATTCCAGTGCACTCCAGTCTCTTCCAGAGTGTTTACCGCTGATTTTTACATATCGAATTAATTAATTATTAAGTTTCTTTTGAGTAGACGTGAGAATAAACTGATGGATATCGAGAAAAGTAAACAGTACCTGATTTGTGCCCAACCAGGTGAAACTCCATGAAGCCAGTTTGCCAACTTCTTCTACATTAATGGAATAAAGTAAAACATGGACTAAAACATATACCAACAACTATAGAAGATTGAAGAGAAGTGACGCATCCAAATATGAGATCTTTGGGATTAGATATCAGATAATAATAATGTATTTATTGCTTAACAGGTGAACCCAATCAAAGGACAAAATATTGAATACAAATAAAACGAAGTACATATGTATGTATATATTTATTAGATGGTGCCAAAATGTGTAGCATAGTTAAAAGTACATAGGATAGTGTCATGAACACTAAACGCATTATTATTATTAAATAAATAAATAAAAAAAATATCAATAAGATAACACTGTTCAATTATTTCAATTTTTATAAGTAAATTTATTAATTTTCAATAAAAACATATAAAAAAGTGTGCATATGAAAATAATTAATATATTTTGTTCTAAATACTTTGAAATACGTATGATATATCTGCTGTTACGTATATTTTCAATAAGTATGTATAATTTATTAAATAAAAACTGTTTGAAATAATGAAATTAATTTAAAATTGAATCGAATAATAGTATAATGACCGAATTTTAGGATCAGCTTGAAAATTACGTTAAAATATTGTCCTTAATAAATTAAGATGAAACAATAAAGGCCAAATCAATCTGTGAGCTAACCGTCGGCAATATATGTGATGAGTTAACCGAGTTTTAAGCGGATTACATCAGAAGATGATGCACGATCTTTGGATAGTAGCCAAGCCTTCTTCGGCACCGTGTTTTAGCAACAGTACAGGCACGCCCAGGATTATATTTAGCTGTGAAATGAGTCAAATGACGTAGTGCAGAGGGTGCCTTTAGTAAGAACAGGATGTCCCAGCCGCCGTTCGGCAAGTCTGGTCTACATGATTTTATGTTAATAAGATATATACAAATATCTGTATAAACCTAGTCCAAAATAAACATTTCTGAAATTTCGTAAGAAAACGTGTCTGTGATTCACTAAGTTATACGATGAGTACTTTAAAATTGGGTTAAATAAAATTTTCAGGAGTTGTTTATCGTGCTGAACAAAAAAAGGTTGTAAAGAGGTGTGGATAAAAACACGAAAACTTTAATAATTTTCTAATTATGTAAACTTCTTGTTCTTTTTTTGCTAAAACTAAAATCTTGGAGGAACATTTATTTTAATCTGTGGCTGTACGTATTTTGGAAAAGGGAATGTCGCGAACTGATGCATACAAAAATAAGCATCTACTTAAGAAAGTTAATTGCCATAAGATTTATTTTATAATTTAAAGGGCATCTACTAAATACTATAATACGTATATTGACAAAGGAAGACAATTTGTAGGAAAATAAAGATACAAATAGCCTAAATGCAATGTTTAAAAAACTAATTATCATACTATATTCGTAATTGATGTAAAACTAAAACACAATTTTTCTTAATAAAAATACCTTAAAAAGAACATTTAATGTCTACTGCTGCATAATGCTTATAAAATATGTTAATGTTCGCAATATTAAACTAAAAACAATATCACAATATTTGGAGACGAGCAAACAGGATGTTCCAGGCAAATGATATAAGTCTAATATACAAAATATAAAATTTTAATGCTCTCAAACTAAAAAGAAACATTTTTAAATATGAGATATTAACTTCATGTACATGTTGTAAAATTTGCAAGTAAATAAATTATACTATCCAGAAAGTGCTATTATTATATATTTCTAATGTTCCTTAAAATAGTATTTTGTGTCTACAATAAATTCTTCATCCACTTCTTTCCAGCAAGGAAAAGTTTGAGTTTGAGAAATAAATGGGTCCGACCCTAATATCTCCCAGAGTTAAACTTGGAGGATATGGTGAGTGGAATACAAACTGAAATCTCAATTTATCCAAATTTTCTAAATAGAAATGCTTGAGGCGAATGTTACCATGATGTTCACTGTTAAAATTTCTATTTGAATTCAGGGATATAGTGATGAAATCAGGTTTTATCAAACACGATAACTTTTTTGTAAAAATCAGGTTGACTCTTCTTGAACAGCTTTAAATTATCGT
Organism: Dermolepida albohirtum; assembly: GCA_031893035.1. Classification (NCBI taxonomy): domain Eukaryota; kingdom Metazoa; phylum Arthropoda; class Insecta; order Coleoptera; family Scarabaeidae; genus Dermolepida; species Dermolepida albohirtum. The sequence goes on from JAVIWB010000638.1 coordinate 127,661, forward strand.
CTAATGTTGGACATGCCCAAGCTTCACTCTGATATATTGATCATTTTCAGGACTGTAATTTTGCATAATCTTATTCGTAAATTATTTTGGTAACACACACTCGTATATATCTCATATGTATAGATCTCAATTTACTTAAATCCGTTCAAATAATCTGTATTTTGGACCAGAAAACCATTAACATCAAAAACGAGTCAAAGTCGAAACGTTTCCTAAGACTTTGTAGAGAGCTTGAATAAGAAATATAGGCTATTCTATTTAAGAACTCATGTATAAACATATTAACTACATACATACAAATTTTAAATGCCTGATCATAAATTATAATATGAAAAATATACTCTATGTGCATTTCAGTTCGTGAAGTATATATGAGGATGATTTGGAAAGTAATGGCAGTCAACTACTAGTATCATTTGTGGATAAATTTAGTGTTGTATTTCAATTTTGCCTTTTTTTAGGGTGGCGAGTGAAATTTAGTAAATTTCAAATATATGTTTTGAAAGTTAGAGCAATGTAAAGAAAGTGTCTAAATGATGATCCGAAAGTGTATAACGTTCGTGGTGCAGTAGAATATTTGTTTTTAGAGAAATAAACATGTTTTGAATTTTGCTCCTGTAAAATGCCCAACGTGGAAATGTACCATCGAAAATTATGTACGATAAGGCCATGAAAAATTACAACAATCCCGAAAATGGTCAATATATCAGAGTGTGAGGTTTGGGCATTCCCAGACTGCTAGTACACACTAATGCAAACATGTGTGTTCATACATGAAAATTCAAAGATTATGTAAACCTGATAGAGCTTAATCTGCAGTTTAAGGTTTAACAAAGCCATTTGAGCATCTTGCTTTACGAGACACCGAGGCATTGAAATAAAGTCAAGGATCAAAGACGTTCGGAATTATTGTTACTTAAATATTCTTATTTATATTTGATTCATAACACTATGGAATTAACTGTTTAGTTTATATGCTACCGTTCAGTCTAAGTACGGGATCACTTAAGAGCGTTTAGATCCTGATTTGATACATTCAAGCAATAATTTAAATGTAATGGCGAACTGATGAAATTGAAGGTATTTATAGAATTATTTATTCACACATTTCGTAAAATTAATTGTTTTAGCTGATTATTGACTCCTTAGATAGCATTTATTATTAAAATTGGCACACCTACAGCCGTAATTCGATTAAAGGGCTTGTGGATATACCGTGCCCTATTTAAGTATTACTCTTAAAATTTGATATCTTAATATAATCGATAATTCTAATTTATTTGCTAGTAATTGCTCAGGAAATAAATATTACCTTCATAAATTTGTTAGCTTCAATTCAATTAATTAAGGGCCTCTTTAGGAAATAGATCGTGTTCATATATTTTTGTTAACTCTAGCTTAATTAAGGGATCGTTGAGCGGTTAACCATAGCTGTTTATTTTTACTGTTGACAATTAATTAGCACACCGTCAGTTAATTACGATAGTTTCTTTCTACACATAATCCTCTGTATTTCATAGACCACAGTCAATTATACGCCATAAAGTCAGTTATATTTAATGTAATTATTAATTCAGTGGTAAACTGCACATTACTTTTGTTATGTGATTCGATTTTGCTTTATTTATTTCTTGTTGTTAAGAAGTGTTCATTAAGTGGGACATATATCATAAAATATTTTCTTTATACCACTAGTGTAAACCAATTCTATGTATAGGTTGGGATAGAGAATTAGGGATTCTAGTTGTAGCACAGATGTTTCTTTTTTAAATATCTATCTAGTAAATATACCATATCTTTTTTTGATACCATGTATTTCAAACTATTAGAAGTAATACAATAAACTTATAAGAGTGTTTCTTTTTTCCTTAATTAACTAAATATCGAACGCTTTTTATTGATCCACAGTTTGCATCAGTACTGACTTAGGGTTCTCAGGATAATACTACTGTGTCGTCCTATTAGATTAACAGATTCGCCAAAATTCTAGATATCCGAGGCGCCAACTAACGTCCTTATAAGTGTTCTTGCACCCGTTTACAAGAAATTGTTTCAGATGAATGAAGCAATAAATAACTTCATTTAAAAGTAAAATTACATTATAGTTAATTAGATAATTATTCTCCATAGCGCATTTATGCATACATACATATACGCAGTGGACAAAAGGTATAGAAAAATATGTATTTATTATTTTTAATTAAATGACACTATGAAACTATAAGGAGAATTTGCCTTGATACTCATGTACATGTATGTACATATGTATATATGCATGTATATTAAAAAGTGGGTGTATATTACGAGAAGAAGTGCGTAGGTTTAAAAACTATTGTAAATATTGTACTAATGCAGATTGTAAAAATAATATTAAGCAGATTTTGTTTATTATGACGTGATTTTCCTAATTATTTCTTAATTTTGAATTTCTTAATTCTCTTACCTTTAATTTTTCATCTTTAATTACTATAAACAAATCATAATTATTGTGTTTATTGTTTAATGTTCTTTTTTTAATCGTTGAGTTCGTATTCATGTATTTTGAAATTATTTGATCCTAGGGAAAGTTTGACACATTTTTAGATGGCGCTACTAAAACTTAAAAGTATTGTTATTTACAAAAGTATAGATATTCACATCTATCTTTATGCCGTATGACAGCCAACAGTTTCGACTTTGAGTATTTAAAATTTTACATAAAATTTAAAATGAAAGACCAAAACGAGAGAAGAGGACAAATAATATGTCATATTCTTATTATATTGTATTTCCGTAAAGGAACGAACGCACGTTAAGCATTTAAGATTTACATGACAAGGCTTTACAAGAACGTCAATGCCGACTATCCACAAAATTCCGACTTCTTAACGACGCTCCTTGATCAGATAAATTCGGGCTGAAGCTAAATAAAGGCCTTTATCGTGTCAAACCCACAGTGGGTTTGACACGATACACAGTGCACGACACTGAGTTTTCGTCCATCATTTAAGTGTTCACGGTGAGGGGAAAATGCTAGAATACGTCAGTAATCTCAAGTCTGAGTTTCTTATAAACTTAAGAAGCTAACCTGACTGGGTGTATAAACATTTGCGATATGCTCGTTGAGCCTGATAAAAACGATCCAACCGATGATAAGAAGTCGATTATTTACGAAGATATGGTGCGAAAGAGGTCTCCGTCTGCGAAATAATTAATTTAAATGTATACTATCGGAAATTGGACAGTTTACACGAATACATCATTAATGAACGCTCCGAGAAAAAAACGTAAACAAGTGGTATTTCATCATGACAATGCAAGGCTCCCGTCAAAAGTTATTGGATTTTGGACGTAATGCGCTGCTACACTTTTCATATTCACTGGACCTTGAGTCTTCAGTCTTTCGCTTGCTTCGTTCATTACAAAACTGTTTGCATACTATGACATCCGATGGAAATGAAATTATGAATCAGCACATTGTAGAGCTTTACATCGATACAGGTAAATCCTTCAATGCTGGGGAGGAATAATCAACACTGCTTCATCTCTTTCGTCATGGAAAGATTAGTAACAAAGCCGTTTACATATACATTCTCGCTCGCGGATGAAAAGAGGTAATGATCAACAGATAAAATATGTATGTTAAAATATATTTTAATATCAATATAACAAAAAATATAACAAAATTATATTTTTAGGTATGTTTATATAGTTAGGAGAGAAAGATTCCTTTACAATTAGAAAATTAATTGAATTTTAACATAACTATGTTGAATCTGATTAAACAAATTGTTAGAGTTTTTGACGTTTATATATTCACCTGTATTTAGAACAGATTTTTTTTCTAGTTTTACGAAGGAAGTGTTTTACAAATTTAAATAGACAAAAAATATAAAGAATATCTATTTTTATTCGAATAATGTTGCAGTAGTTTACAAATTTACAAACTTTCTTTATTTATTCAATCACATCTATATCTTAATTTATTATTAATCTAATTGTAAAAGGTATTGTACTAAATAATTTGAACAGTTCTCTCTTCTACTTTGAGTCATCATATTATTTTGGTAGATATTAAAATACATATTCATACAAAAGATCTTTATTTTATTACTCTAGATTACATAAGGGGTCATTTTTGAAGATTTAATTACTGGATTAGAAAGTAAATAAAAAGCAATTTATTCTTTACATTATTGACAGTTTAAGCGTCGTCTGGTATATAAAAATTTCGTAATAATTTATAACAGCATCATTTTGTTGAAATTTCCTATTATTTTGACATATTTTTCAATAGTAATTGCGAAATAGCATTTTTCTCAGACGATACATAATTACTTATTACTTAAAAACAACCTATTTGCACATTAAAACGCATTCAAAAACTGTAATGAGAATATGTAAACTTTACATAAAGACTAAAATGGGCAAGAGTAAGTTTATGAGAACAGATTTTCACTTTATATACACTCAGCGAAATTGTTATAACTTCATTGTTATACAATAATATTTTGTGGTTATTACTATTTGAACTAAAAATTTCAGTGCAGTAAAACACACTACAAGATCTGAGTTAAACATCTGTCTTCAATTATTTATTTGAACTTCCCAATTTTGTAACACTTTCTTAGACGAAGATTCAGTGGTGTGTACGCATTTTAGAATATATAAATTGTTGTGTTGCTACACTGCCCTCACAGCTAAAGAAAAACAAAAATAGCTGTCTATAGAGAGTAGAGTTATCCACTTCAAGTAACAGCGAAGAGAATTAATAAATCTCATCGGGTGATCTTCACTTTCAAACACCTCTGAAATTCGGTAATGATTATGAAGAGAATAATTCATAATATTTTCAGGCGAGAAAACGCCTGAATTTTATGTCATGGCGCATTTAGCGCGTTAGCGTCGGTCAAGATGCTTATCTTCGTTAAATGAAAATCTCTGAGATATTCTCTTTTATAAAATTTATGGCAATAGGAATTAGTACGTTAGTGTTTTGGAACTAAAAATATGATAAAAGATATTTGACAACAAACTGCAGCTTCTACATTGTAAAACTTAATTTAGAATATGAAAGACAATATAAAAAGTACTAAAGGGTATTGCAACAGTAAATAAGTATCAAGTCTCAATTATTCTAATAGTTTCTAAAGTAGAGCTATAGCAGTTTCGCGTATTCCACGGATAAAATTCTTTTTCTATAAAAATTTTCACGAAATAGACTTTTTGTATTTTAATAAACGGTTCAAATAGGGGATTCAAATGAGGGTTATTTGCTCATTTTTCATCGCTGAACTATTGTGCGTTACATGATATTTCAGTTTATTATAAAATAAATCTTAGAAGCGAAACAATTTGGAACGACAAACCAATTCCATCGGTTTTAACATAAATATTAGCGCTAACACTCACAATTCAATAAATTAGAAATGTTAGCTACTTTTTATTCAATTTATAAATGATTGGCCAGCACATGTTACTAAGATTCGTTGTCTAAACGATTATATATGTACATATGTATGTCTGCAGTCCCTTGAATACTGTATCTGTCTGGTATAGAAACAATGTCCTAGAAGTGAATATCACTAAGTAATACTCTATGGAACACAAATTCTCGTATTTTCATTATGTAATCGATGGAAATATATTGCAGAGGTAGAGTTAGGAACTGGAGTATAATATTCTTCTAAAATCTCGATTTTGAACGTATTAAATATATAACTATAAAGCCATGTAAATTATGTGTTTTCTTATCCGTTCCACGAAATCTTTTAAATCAATGGTGCCATTAAAAAGATTTGTCAATATATGTATATAGTGTCCTTAAATCTGCCTGTGTAGTGTGATACTTTTTCTCTGATAAAGCTTTTTCTGAAATTAAAAGTGTTCAAACAAAATTTCTTACTGTACTATAGTGCGTTTTGAGATATAGTACGGACGGTAAACCTCCACAGTAGGGTGAATACGGCAGATGGTATGTAGTAATATTCTAGTATAAATAATAAAAGTGTACGTATACTATAATGTGAATTTATATTTTTAAGAAATATCGCATACTAGAGTACACTACAAAGTAGTAGTAAATTGTATGAGAGTTAATGTATAAATTAAGCAAACATATAAATAAAAGGTAATGAAAACATAAAATTTTCTATACAAAATTATCTACATCCTCCAAAAACTCTGACTTGGTGGAATCTTCGTTTATTTAAATTAATTATGAGCTCAGGATGCATCTCTTATAAATCCTTCTATTTTTCTTTAATTTTCGTAACGTGATCAATTGCACTACGCATGCGTTTGCAGATATGCTTTTAGCTCTTCTTTTATTAGTTCTCTCACTGAATTTTAGCGATTTAGCTTTTCTTCAATTCAATACTGTTAAAATTGCAGTGATAGGGTGGCAAAGTAAATATATCGTGTTTTTCTTCTTACAATGCTATTTACTGCATATTTATTTGAGAACTCAAATGATTTCATCATTCAAGTAATTGCTTTTTTATGTAAGAATCCTCAAAGAAAATGTCGTATAAAAATTGTTGTATAGTTCCTTTAGCTGTTATTAGGTATTTTCTTTTCTAAACCAGAATGGTAAGAAGCATTATCAAGAACAATTACGTCATTTGTACTTCAGTTTGATGTTAAATTACCTTCAAACAAATCTTCATATGTTGATGTTTGGTGGCAACCTAAGGAACAATTTTTTTGTTTTTCTGCAAACAAGTTTCTTCAGTTTTCTGCAAACAGTTTCTTCAACATAGCCATTTGTAGATCCACAATACAGTATTGTTAGTATTTTGCCACTAGATGCAGGAAAGAAAAGAACTGTGGCATAATTATTATTTCCTTATAAGGTAATTGTTAAATCTATTTAAGTTTAGGATTCCACAATTTTTCAACTGTTTATTTGAAATATTTTATGTAGATAATTGCAGTTAAATGTAGCACCAAAATAAACCAACGGTATTCTTACAACTTCCAGGTTCTTCAAAAAACTTAGTTCTGATATATTTAGTTTAAATTTGTTTGTTTTTTTCTGTTATTAACTTGTAAGTATTTCAGCAATAGACATTTTTAAACACTTTTCTTAGTGATTTTTTGCAGCTTTTCTTCTAATTCTGTATACACCCGATTTACAAGTAAATATGCTTGTCATTCCGTAATTAGTCTTTTGTGAACTGTTGGGAATAATATGATACGTAGACTTCCGCGGTCGTGGTCTATACTATATTCTTCTGGGCTTCCGGGCTGGAACCACGTCACTGGTGTAACTGCCGACGTTTCGTACCCAGTCGTATGGGACGTCTTTAGGGCTCAACTGCAGTAGTATGGGACATTTTCAGAGCTCAACTACTGCACTGAAACTGGTTTCAATCCTGTCGTGGTCAAATATTCGGTGCAGGCTATGGCGCGGTGAGCTGGAGCATTATCGTGATGGAGAAACCAGGTATCCATTCTTGACTTTCGCCGCAGGTTCTTCATAAATTCAATGACTTTGGCAGGCACTGTTCAGTATACCACTTAGCTGTAACTATCTTCTATGTGTCCAAAACAACGCGTTCCACAATTCCACTCGATTTGAAAAATACAGCTATCATTTTTTTCTTTACAGATTGGGATTTTCTGACAACGACGGGAGTGTCTTCATCATCAAAGACCCAAACTTTGTTTTGAGCTTTGGTCGGCACATCATAATAGTACAGCCAAGTCTCGTCACCAGTCACGATGTTGTTCACATACCGTCCTTTATTAAACTTTTTTAGCATCTCCCGACGCCAAATCACACGTCATGTCATCTGCTCTTCAGTCAGTCGATGCGGCACCCAGAGAGAACAAAGTTTCTTCACATGCAAATAATCATGCAGAATCGAACGAATGCTGGTGCATTTAGGCTCGAAGTATCCTCTGTTGGTAGGTCACTCGCCTATCCTCGCTAAGCATTTTCCTCACAGTAGTAACGTTATCCTCGGTAACTAACGTTCGTGACCTTCCCGGCCTCTCATCATCTTCCACAATTAGATTTCCCCTTTGTAATTCTCTATACCACCTGGATATCGTTGTGCGACGTGGACAAACATCTCATTTCGTGACCACGATGCCATCGCAAGCACTTTACACTCTGTTAATGAATAACTTGAGCCCATCGACACGGCGCGACGGCTACTATGCACGTATGAACATGTCTCAACATGCAGCAACAAGCAGCTTCCTACGATTCATTGTTGCGTCATATTGCAAAACTTTCCTAGTACATTTTGTACTAATAAATTTTTGTGAAAAAAACTAAAATTTTTATCTAACACAGCATATTGGAGTATAATGTTGATAAACTCACGTGTATACTATGTATATACCGGGTAATTGTAAGTGATTGAAATAATTCTGGAATTTTATATTGACATGCACGATTTTCAAATTCAAATTTTTTAAACATTTGACAAAATAGAAGTCAAGCTATTCTAACCATATATAAACTATTCTAACCAAACAAAAAATCTATAGATAAATAGCCGTTAAGTATTTACAATCAATTACAGTTATCCGTCATATACTTTAAAAAAGCTGTATGCACTGTATTGTAGCCCATTCTTACTAAAACGCTCCAACAATTCATATAGCACTTATTCCATTACCTCTTTTAGAGTATACAATTATGATAGTATGTGACTATTAGGCAAAGTACTGAAAGTTTCGTGGTCATACAAAAATGCGATAGCTAATGTTCCTCTAGGACATCAGGCGCAACCCACTTGTATAGCCTTACTCAGCCAAGGGTGGTCTGATCAGGCCGATTGTTGTCTCCCCAATTCGTTTAACAATATACAACAAAAGCCAAAAAAGAAGTTGAAAAGAACATATGAGAGTTTCTAAAGTTGCAAGTTCTCTTCAATAATTACAAACAACTTATTCTGCTTCTATATTTTTCTGACATTTATTTTAAACTTGAATATGATTCACATATATGGTCTCCACTTTACATTTACCAAGTGCCTGAAGTGGAGCTTGTTCAGTGGAGATTCCTTAAGTACACTTATAAGGAGCATAATAGCATCCATTCAACCCAAGACTTAGATCACTCTGACCTATTGCATATGTTTGGAATTGAATCTCTAACATTAAAACATAACTAAACTTCAAACCGTTTTCTATTTAACTTACTTAACAATAGAATTGATGTGCCGGAATTGTTAGATGCAACTTTGTTGCGCTTAGGCCGTCTTCCAGTTAGCAACCTATTTTATAATGAATTCGTAAGAACTAGTTTTGTGTTGAATGCATCAATTTATAAAATATATAACGCGTATAATCACATTAATAATTTGTGCAATACTAACCCCCATATCCATTTTTCTCCGCTATAGTAGATATTAACCAAGTGTTCTGTTTCGCAGCATTACTAGGCTGGTTTTAGCGAAATTTTCCTAGTTAATATACGGGATTTGTGTATGGGTATGTACGTGTATATGTATATAAACTTAACGTTGGAATAATATTAAAAAATGAAATACCTTTCCTATTAAATTATGTATTTTATGTGATATGTATGTGTACTTTATTTATGTTAATAATAATTACATATTTGATTAATATATTTAAAAACCAATAAATCTCTTTCCGCATCGAATTTTCTTTTAATTTTTTAAATCTTACTGTGTTCTAATTTCTGCGATTGGTAGTGTACATATAGATAACAGTTAAAAACAAGTGGTATTTAGCATATTGACCATAAACTTACAAAATATTGTGTATGTTATTGAAACGAATTTAAAATATGGAATTTGGATTAATGCAGTATATATGCATTTAAGGTCGAGCATAAGATTTTCTCCTTCTGCAGATTTCGGCTAAGTGGTGTAATTTAAAATAATTAATTTCGAAAATGGGAAGACCGCACCCATAAAGTTTTAATTGTAAACAATTTTTGATGAATTTTGTTGATTTTTCTAGTTGCAATTTTTAATCAAAATCCTTATATATATGGACATGTACATTAAAAAATGTCCACGTGATTATGTATTATGAAAATATCAGCATAAATTCATTATAAATTCACTTTGCGCAACATCCAAGGTCTTGTGTAAATTATTTTCTCTTACTGACACCCACGATTTTATTTAAATAGAGACTATTCCATTCATTGGCCTATAATTTGAACTTATGTCATATTTATTTTTTAACATTTTATTGTCGAAAGATTCTTACAGTGTATATAGAAAAATAGTATTTTTATTAGATTTCCATATCTAATTTATAAATTTTTCTACAAATTAAAAATATTTACTATTTAATTTGTAGAAAAATTTATAAGGATGTTTTTACCTTGGGTAAATATGGCGCCATAGAATACCATGGCGCCATATTTCTTATTTAATTTGCGCATATTTGTGCGAATCAAGGTAAAAACATCCTTATAAAAGATATTTAAATTCAATATATCTATTTTGATCACGTTAATAAAAAAGAAAGATGACAAATGTATTACATTAAACATTTTTTAGTGTAATAAGTATTTCCGTATTATTTGGTTGTTCATTGATTACGTTTATTACATTATGTTATAAATTTCCAAAGAACTTCAGAATATGTAAACTCAATTGTATTAGAACAATTTTTTAACTTACATACTACTTCCTCGCTCGATATGAGCAGCTACTGTAAATCCGAACATACTGTCGCTAGGTCCCCGATGGTTGATAACACGTTGAGTATCTACATTATAAGAACTAACAATACTAACACAACACAAAATCACAAAAATGACCATGCTATAATTGTGGTCGTGCATTTTGGTTAATTTTCTTTTTATAACAACAAATTTCCAAAAGAAATTAATTAATTGTACATCATCCGCGGTTTAGACTATTAATTATTTCGATTTTTCTACTTAGTTCCTTAGAATTAAAAAACAATTGATGAGTTGCCTGATGCGAAATATTTATCTAGCGACGTCTTTTGCGTAAAACACGATAAGGCGGATACGTTATTGCTAAAATTAAATATACTACTGTGGCAGTGCGGAATACATTTTGAATTTTTGCTTCGCGCTTTTACTTAACCAGCCGAAGCGCGACTGTTCGTCTGTTTTCAACATGTGCGCGCCAAACTTACAAACATCTGAGAAAATGTTCACAATGTAGTATGTTGCGCCATCTGACGTTGATTTTGTTTATATGGATAAAATTTTCCCTAAACAGAAAACTGTTATAAATATGGGACTGCAAAAACGGTTAGGTATAAATAACCATGTTTTACTATTGTAGGTCACTAGAATTTTACTGCAAAAAATAATTTGAACTTCAATGAAATAATTTAATACTCACATACTAAAATAATTGTGCTTGATAAATATAAATCTCTCGTAAAACCTGTAACGAACGCCATCAACATTTTCGATTTTTAGAAGCACTCTATTATGGATATGTGATATTAATTTTATAAAATTATGAAAAGGCTACTTTTATTTTTGAATTACTTAAACTTGAATTTGAATAGAGTAATTTTGTCATTTGATGTAAGAGTTTTGTTCTTCCAAAGGACCAAGAAGTAATAACGTATGTAGTACAAAAATATTGTTATATAAAAATAACAAAAATAACCATTTATAATTTGTTTCGAAATTTTATTTGCTTCAAAAAAGTTCATCTACATATATTAGGTATATCATTAGCAAGATGTCTTTTTTTTCATATTTATACTTTCAACAGATTATTAATATATTAAACACTAATCAAGAGGCGTTTTGCATCCGGTTTGAAATAAATTTTTTTTAATGTATTGTTTTCGTGTGGAATCTGAAATAGCCTTCAGAAATGTCCTTTCATGTAAGGTTATATATATACATTTTTAATTTGGTACGTAGACTTCCGCGGTCGTGGTCCATGCTATCTGCTTCTGGGTTTCCGGGCTGGAACCGCGTCACTAGTATATCTGCCGACGTTTCGTACCCATTTGTATGGGACATCTTCAGGGCTGAACTACTGCACTGAAACTGAGTTTCAGTGCAGTAGTTCAGCCCTGAAGATGTCCCATACAAATGGGTACGAAACGTCGGCAGATATACTAGTGACGCGGTTCCAGCCCGGAAACCCAGAAGCAGATTACATTTTTAATATTTTTCCCAGTTTTTCTTTAACAGCCAAATCCTGATGAAATGAATAATACATCTTTATTTGCATGCATTAAACAATTGAGAAACTTTATATACACAGGGCTGAACTACTGCACTGAAACTGAGTTTCAGTGCAGTAGTTCAGCCCTGAAGATGTCCCATACAAATGGGTACGAAACGTCGGCAGATATACTAGTGACGCGGTTCCAGCCCGGAAACCCAGAAGCAGATTACATTTTTAATATTTTTCCCAGTTTTTCTTTAACAGCCAAATCCTGATGAAATGAATAATACATCTTTATTTGCATGCATTAAACAATTGAGAAACTTTATATACACAGGGCTGAACTACTGCACTGAAACTGAGTTTCAGTGCAGTAGTTCAGCCCTGAAGATGTCCCATACAAATGGGTACGAAACGTCGGCAGATATACTAGTGACGCGGTTCCAGCCCGGAAACCCAGAAGCAGATTACATTTTTAATATTTTTCCCAGTTTTTCTTTAACAGCCAAATCCTGATGAAATGAATAATACATCTTTATTTGCATGCATTAAACAATTGAGAAACTTTATATTAATGATCACAAGATGGTAGGGTAGCACTGTATTATCACAGATTAAGTTATAACTAGATGCGACACTCACCAATATCATTTTTCATGCGCATGTGCCAAACGGCCATATTGTGAGGGGTGTCCGAACGTAAACAATAAAAACTTGGTTAGATCAAGATAAATCTCCAATTTTATTATCGTATTACATTTATTTTCATTTAGTTTTATTTTTCTTATGTATATTTATATTTTTAAGTTCATTGTACAGATTTACGTTTATAGGTTAGTTGTTAGGTTGTTTATAGTTGTTAAGTGTATTATTATTATTAAGAAAGCAATGCCGCGATGCAGTGAAAACAGTAAAAAGCAAACTTACAGCATGTTTCATTTTCCACGGAATCCTGATAGGTAGTACATATAACTGTGAATGCGAATTATTTTCTATAGCAATAAAATATGTTTTTCAGGCGCAAAGTATGGATGAGAAACATCGATAGAGAAGATTTATTGGATGTGAATTATGATAGAATAAATCACATGAAAGTCTGTGGCAAACACTTCGAAAACAAAATGTTTTTAAACGATTTGAAGAATAGGTTGCATACGCATGCAGTTCCCACATTATTTTTACCAACAAATCTGTCTGTAGAACAGATCATTCCAACTGTAGATGCAGTAGAAGGTATTATTATCTATAACAGTTTTCTAACAGTATTATTTAAAATAACATTAGTCTGATAGCAAGAAATTTTGTGCTTAATAGAAAGAAGTTGTTAATGGAGTTGAGGGATACTTGATGAAAATCCATGGTAAATATCAAAATAAAAACACAATGGTTGATTAAATTTTTAATTTGCATGACAAAACTTGTTGGTTACTTTCATCTCTCGATCTGCATTTAAGGCAGGGTTTTCACGTATTCTCACATTTTATTGTTCTATGTAATGAAACCTCAGTGTTGACAAAACAGCTGTCATGCAAATAAAAAAATTAACCGAAAATCAACCGTTGTGTATTTATTTTGATATCAATTAAATTGTGTTTGAGATTACTGATTATTATTTAAGAAAATAAACAAGTTATAAATTAGCAAAGTGTTTGAATCTTAAAATGCCTCATCATTCATTATATAACTATATTTGTCAATTAGAAACATGTTTTCAGAGCAACTTTTGTAACGCTCTACAAGGAAAAATTGGAAATCGTTTAAAAAATAAGCTTGTCGAAATAAGATTTTCACACCCATGTGAACATTTTCCTTATGAATATCTTTTACATCTGTTTATAAGATTTTGAATATTTACAAGTGTTAAATTTATCAATAGAGATTTGGTTTCTCAAAAAGGAAAAAATCGGAAATTTATAAAAGTTTCGTATTTATAATAGTTAATATGTGTAACATCAAAATAAAAATAAACAATATGTCTTTTTTTATATCTCATCCCAGACACTGGAATGAGATATTACTTACTTACTTACTTGCAAATTATAGCAGCTATATCGTTTTTAAAATTGAAGAAAATTTAGTATTTAATTCTTTTAAATATCAAATAGGGGATATTTGCAATTTTTTTATTTACTCTTTCTTCATTTCTTACGTAAAGGTACTACCTTTAATGCTTTTTCAAAATATTTTCAATGATTTAAGTTGAATATTTCGCCATGCAAACGTCAATATCCTTTAAAACAAATATGCCGCGCTGCAAACACCCCTTGCAAAATGGCGGACCACGTTATGAATGGGCTCAAGGTCATGAAAATCGGCCCCGCAACATCAAAAGTGCCGACAGAGAGTGTCGCATCTGGTTATAATCTAATCTGTGATACTATGCTTAGGAAATGAAACGAGTAACAGAACAGTATCCAGGGAATTCCACTCAAGTTGGAAGTGATGATACAAATTGAAGTAAAAAAGAAAAAATAAACTAAATTTTCCCAACAAACCGATAAGTGGCAGATGAATAGAACAAGTAAGACACTTTTATAGCTTATGTTTTTTGTTGTTGATTTGGTTATGTTTATTTTACGAGAAAACACAAGTAAAATTCATTTATATTTTTGTTAGGCATTCGCTTCTATATTTTGTTATTGTAGTAATAACACAAGAGTGCAACAAATTGCAATTCTGTAATTAATTAGTGGGTTGAATACTTGTTATAAGGACCCAACTTGCACTAAATTGTAAATAACAGTAAACCAGGTATATACTTAATAAATACGTGTTTTTAATTCTTAAATAGAATTATTAATGGAGCATAATAAGATTGACAATGCTATAAAAACTGAAGTTAGGAGCAGCTCTGTTGTACTTATTCCCCACCGCAACTTAATTTCAAGTGAAAATAATTGTCTTTTTTAAAATCGCATGTAACTATTTAGAAGTTCACATAAATCATAACAGATGGCCACGAGAATTTTATTTTGTAATTTTGGGGAGGGTAACAGTTTTGTAACATTCTTTTTTGTTGTCAATTATCTAATTGAATGGTGAACATTATTTATGTTTATTTTGGATTAGTTTTTATTTTTTTATATATTTAAGCAGTGTAAGTAAAAAAAAGTGAGTGTAAAATTATTTAGTGTATAGGACGGTATTTTCGGCTATAACCCATTAAAAACAAATGATAATTAAATATCATTGTATAGATCAATTATAATATTAAAATTTTCTGCATTAGATTTTTAGGAGTTACACGATTAATGCCGAGGACTTTCATATTGTACGAAGAAGATTTGTAGAAGAGTAAGTAAAAACGATTCTTATGAAAAAGCCTGATAGGGGTAACAAAAATTGCATATTCCAATCCATTAATACAAATTCAAAGCAGTGAAAGCTAACAATGAGTTCTAAATTTATTAAAAGTCAATGTTTTTACTTTTTAACATGAAAACCTCACAACAGAAGTCAAAATATTAATGCTTTCCTTGTATAAAGTAAGTCCAAAAACATATAATCTACTTCAGAAAATATTTTCTTTGCCATCTAGAGGAATTGTTGACGAGTTTTAAGAAATGTACTCTTTGATACTGGAATCAATGCAAAGATTGTAAATTATTTAAAAAATGTTGTTTCTACAATGACGCAAAGTGATAAATTCTGCCCAGAAATATTGGATGAAGTATCTGTAAAAGCAGGAATTAATTATGATAGCATATCTATAAGTTTTATAGGATTCGAGTGTCATGGCGAGATCGAAAAATAACTTTTGCTGATCATATGGTATTTTTATCCAAGGGATCGATAAAAAATGGAAACAACCATTCTCGTTTTATTTTTGCGAGGGAGCTACTTCATCAAACAGATTAAAGACAATTGAATAGGTTATAAAAGCTGTGCTACAAACTAGTCACATCTGTGGCAACCAAACGTAAATGGGGTGCAAATAATCAAGCTGCAATTAATAAATATATTAGGGGTTGAAGGTGAAGATCGTGAAGTTATACCGATTTAAATAATATCTTCATTTAATCAAAGGTATTCAAAATAATCTCCTTCAAAAAGATGTATTATATACTCATAAAGGGTAAAACTTAAAAGATTCATGGTAACATTTAATAGCACTTTGTAATTGTGTTACCACAAAGGGATATTTCAATATTTTGCAAAATGGACGAATAAATAAATATTGCCAGCAAGGATCAATAAAATGAAGGTCTCCCAGACCATACAAAGTTTTTAGTTGGCGTGTGAGGAAATTCGTTCAACGCCTTGTAGATTCCGACACGTATATGATATTTAGAATTACTAGTATCTATTGATTTAAAGACCAACCGTTCCGCCAAAGGAAGTATCTGATACTGCACATTTGTTGCTTTTCTTTGACCATTTTATTGATAGTATGAATGAAACACAGAGGCAAGCAAGTACTGGCCATGAACTTAAGTGCGTGTCTTGTACTAGAGCTTCAATTTTCTTTGTTTTTGTTTTTTTTTCTACAAAAGGCATCCTTTCCTTTTTTTCTTTGTTAATTAAATACCGAACGTATTTTATTGATCCACCTTTCGCTTCAGTATTGGTTTAGGGCTTTCAGGTTAACAATACTATGGCGTCCCATTAGACAGGGAACCCTCCCTACTATCGGGGTTAAGTTCTTGAGCTAGTTTGATCAGCCTGAAGGTCAAGCAAAAGGATTGTTTTAGATCAGAATACGGGCGTTTATTTATTGTCCTACTAAGCGCAGGAGGGACGCTACATAAAAAATTAATTTATTCTTTAATTGAAAATGGTACCAGCAAAAAGAAGAGGAATTTCTAAGTTACTTATAAATATGAATACGCAAATAATTAAAATTTAATTAAACAATGAAATGTAATTATTTTATGTTTAATAAATTTTAACTTATGTGGAGCAGTTTATTTTAATGAATAGTTATGAGATATTTAATTCTTTTCCCTGTACATTTAATAACAATAAACTGCAAAATAAAAGTAATTATAATTTTATGTGAGTGTATGTTGTACATAATATATCAAATATCAAACGTGTAACATTAATTTTATATTACACAATATATAAATTGATTATGCATATACTTAGATATCTGTTTGATATATAATATATTTGTGTATTTTTTTAACCATGCACTTAAATTTTCTAATTATACTGGAAGTCATAAAATGTAAACACTGTATGTAAATCAAATAAATGTTTTTTACCTCGTTTTTTTATAATGGCAAATGTACATTATGTTTTTAAATATTGTATATTGTAAATTTGTAAATAATAAATTTATAATGTTAATTATTTCCTCTTTAGTGGTAGAGTGCGCATTTAATTCGCTTCTCCGACTTAGGGGATGTGTCTAATCTCTTTATCTCTGGTTAGGGGTTCTGAAAATAAACTTGCACCAATCCAGTGAAAGATATAGGAGTCTTCAACACATGGGTTCTTGTCTGTCAAAATATCTATTATATTCCTTCCATTAAATTTGGTGTATCGTATATTATCTCTATCAGATACGTCACGGATATTTTAACGGAAAAGTGCTATGCCAAGATGTTTGACAAAGGTTATATACGAGGTGTGGCAATTAAATAATGAAATTGGTGTGAGAAATGTTATTTATTGCAAATAAACTTATATAACTTTTATCCCCTTTACTCTACTCTTCTCCTCTATTTGTACACCGCTGTACACATGTCTTCCATTGTTCAAAACAATGCTGTTGTTCGTCAATTGTCAACCTCTTCAACAACTCTGCCGTTTTTGCTTTTACACGTTCAAAGGACTAAAAATATGTTCCCTTTAATGCACTTTTCACTTTGGGAACAAGTGGAAGTCACATGGTGCGAGATCTGGCGAATACGGAGGATGATCAAGCACAGCAATGCGCTTGTCCGCTAAAAACTGCTTCACAGATAAGGTATTGTGAGCTGGTGTGTTATCCTAGTGCAGAATTCACGAGTCGTTCTTACATAAATCCGGTTTTTTATTCCTTACTCTTTCCCTCAGCTTGACTAGGATCTCTTTGTAGTATTTCGGATTTTGACTCTCAGGCACCTAGTCAGCAATGATAACACCCTTGATATTGAAAAAATGATTAGCGTTGTCTTCAATTTCGACTTGCTCATTCGTGAAAGAATACTGTTTGTGCTATTCAAATCTTTCGCACGTGGCATAACATCTTTAAGTATTGAAAATATTCTGTTGGGGATTTTTTTTAATTTGACAAGGAATTTCAGGTGAATTTGCTGCTCGATTTTTATATCAAACATTGTCACGACACTACTAAGTAATAGCGTCCTCTACAATTCAAGCTCGAAAGTAAACTAAAGCAGATAGAGAGACGTAACTACGGGTTCTTACTTGGGAAGTATCAAGAGCAATGACATCCCAATTATAGTCTTCCTCGTTGCGCGATGGAAGAAACGCAGTCTCGTTATTTACTTGCCAAACCTCATACACTCAACCGTAAGTATGTAAATTAATTTACTTTTCACTGTTAGTATCCTTATGATTTCAATTGGCTTTTAACTATAGTTGAAACAAATAGAAAAAATATTCTTTTTAAGTGCATTGTAAGAAAATATTTTATAGTAGAATATATTACATTTGACAATGCATTAAATATTACTAATTATCAATAGAATTTTGTATTATAATTTCAATGTAAGTATATTTTTAAGTATTTTTTAGATTGTCAATTATTCTGGGCAAACGTGAAGAGTACAGATGTTGGAAGAAAATATAGAGATATTTTTTTGCAAATGTATTTTAAACATCCACCTCATGCCATCCTATATTCTAATAAATTCAATACTTGTATTTCAAAGGAACTAAAAAGCAGAGGTCACTATTAAATAAATTGCTTTTTTCTAAATATTAATCTGTATTTTGAAGACAAAAAGCTTCAGAGTTGAATCATAAATTCAAAAAAACTATTTGTAAAAATATTTCTTGCTTTCGTTAAGTTAACTTGTATAGGCATTTATTTTTTACAGTAGGTATATACTTTTGTAAAATTTTAATGAAAACAAATTATTGACTATCCTTTCATTACATAAGCTTGCTACACTGCTTGTACTTCATGCAATATATGTATACATTTCGATGATTAAATAACTACGGATTTAGGGTACGCTTTCTGGCGCTTCAATTTGTTTAATTCTATGCCAAATATTGTATGAGCAAAAGGATGACAAGAAAGAAAAATCAATTGGAGACCGACCTTGCTTAGTTGTTCCTAAGGATGATTTTTCATTGATGTATCAGTTTGTAGAAGACCAAATCAGACTTCCGAAGAATCAAAATATGCTAACATCCGGCTCTTGACGTACAAAAATTATGTTCTGCTAGAAATTAACACAATACACTTTAAGCCACTAAGGCAACGTTCACCACCCTAATTGCGGTCGTAAATCGCAGGGTATTGTTAAATTGATTGGTAATAGTTAATAATAATATGAGCAAACACGGGTACTAAAATGAAATTCTTTATTTAACACTTATGTGCAAGTTTGTTTTTGATGGAATTTTAAATTTCGCATTGTAGGAAATTGTTTGTTAATAAAACTACTCACTGTAAAACTGTAGAAGGTGATGGGTCTCTCTATGGTTGCTAAAATCGTTGTGTGGGGTACAATAAAAATAAATATTAAAATTTAGATGCCGTTTTAAGAATATTAAACAATAATTAAAGTGAGTAATCCTAAAGCTAAAAGATACATTAAGGACAATAAGGGTAATAAATCTTAACATTTTATTGCATACTTTGAGATTTAATAACAGAAAGAAAAAAACTGTATAGGTACAAAAAAGCAAAAAGCTTCTAGTTGAACGTGATCAAATAAAAGAAACTTATATTCAAATTATAAAGTTTTGCTACTTATGTGCAAATATCCCAATACACTGAAAGAAACGCGCGTCTTTTCCACTGACATGAATGACTAAGAACTAGGAAATTTTACAAATTTGTCTAAGTGCATTGTAAACTGACAGAAATTTTGAATAGTCGGAAGCACACAAACAGCTTATACCAATAAACTATTAGTGTGAAACGTAAAAATTATAATATTGACAGTTGATAGACTAAAAACTTTTGCTGAAGAATAAAATTATGATATCACAAAATATACAATACATAAATACTCGGGTTTCCTGAACAATATGTAAAGATGAACCTGTTAATTACATGTCCAATTACCTGCTCAAAAGATGTTTAATACCTATTAAAAAGCTGTTTAAGATCTGTTCACTACCTCTTGATTTTTTACATATATAAGTTGAGGTATGTTGGTTACTATAATATCTATTCAATAACTGATATCTTGTATATATACAGAGTATAATATAAGACTTTTGACGTTAACATTAGAATCATAATTAAAGTTTTTGTAAGAATTGACAATTTTATATGCATGATAAGCAATATATTTTAAGATAATTATTATCATATTGAAATTTGTGTTTTTTTTTTGACAGTGCGAACACGTCAATAAATTCATCTACCATATTGAATATATGTTATTTTAAAAGCTGTTCTTCTAAATTGTCGCCATAAAGCCCTATCTTGATTTTTAAATTTTTGTTTTCCTCGTACATTTAATTTCATCTAGTGGTTTTCGATATTGTTTGAAGTGTTCCAACAATCATTACTTTCTCTGCAAACAGAACAACATTTTCGAATTTTTTAAATACAAAATAATTTTTATTTTTCAATATATTCTAAAAGAGCAATACATTTATTCCAACGGTGCTCCAATGTTCTTATGCCACCTCTAAAATGTGATTCCGGAAGGTTTGCAAAATATTCATTTACGAAGATGATAAGCTCGTCGTTAGACGAAAATTTCTTTCCACCTAGTGCCGTTTTCAATTTTGGAAAAAGGTGGAAGTCGGAAGAGGCTAGATCCGGCGAATAAGGCGTATGCGGTACTAATTGGATATGCAACTCGTGGATTTTGGACATTGCAACTGTGCTGGTATGCGAGGGAGCGTTGTCTTGGTGAAACGGAATCTTTTTCTTTGCCATTCCTGGTCGTTTAGCACGAATCTCAACATTTAATTTTTGTAGAAGTTCTGCATAATATTGTCCGTTTATTGTGGCACCTTTCTGGTGTAATCAATGAGGAAAATACCCTTTGAATCCCAAAAAATTGATGCCATCACCTTGTTTGCCGATAAAGTGGTTTTCGCTTTTTTTGGAGGTGCAGAACCACGTTTTAACCATTGTTTCGACTGTTGTTTAGTTTTGGGTGTACTGTAGAGTATCCAAGTTTCATCGCAAGTAACAAATCGCCTACAAAAATCAACCGGATTCCGCTTATAAAGGTCCAAACACTCATTGGAAATGCGCAAACGAGTGAACTTTTGATCAGTCGTAAGCAATCGCGGCACCCATCTTGCCGTAAGCTTGGAAAGGCCCAATTCTTTCATTAAAATGTGGTGTACATGTTCTGTTGAAATGTTTACCATGTCTGCTATCTCTCTCACTTTGAGTCGTCGATCTTGCGTAATAATATTATGGATTTTTATAATCATTTCCTTAGAAGTCACGATTTTGGGTGCTCCAGAGCGCGCTTCGTCAACATAGCTTGTTCTACCACGTGTAAATTCATTTACCCATCTACTTATTGTGTCGAATGTTGAAGCAGATTCACCTAATGTTTCTCGTAACTCATCTTTTATTTCGGTAGCTTTCGTACCCTTAATTACGAAGTATTTACTCGCCGCACTTTTTTCATTCTAACAAAACCATGTGTTGCTTCTTTTTCAATCAACTGTCAAAAATAAACTAATCAACCGATTTATCTAAATATCGGAATGTAAACATATAAATAGGCAACCTAAATTACAGAGCATTTGTTTTACCAATTAGAGCGCCACTTATGTGTCATTCTCACTACTTGTCAAACTATCCTCGTATAAAAATTGGTTGTACTTTCATTTTGAAAATTTTTAGAGGTATATATTTAATTCGCTCTGGGTCTATTTTAAACAAATCTCAATTGTTCTCATACGTATGATGAATTACATCAATCACTCTATGCATATATTCTTCAAAGATAAATTGCATCGCTAATGTCATCTATTTTGCACCTATACAATTCGCACGTTGTAATAATACTAGTGTAGGTATAATTAAATTACTTCTTTTTACATATCAGTTAATGTTCGCCATGTGATTTGTTCGGAAGTGGAAGCAATATTATTATCGCAATGAATCACATGCATTTTTTTTATATAGAAGATGTTACATCATGTTGATGAGAGTAAATCCCGTCACCACCACAAATTTTTGCTCAATATGGCCAGTGTTCCCAGTTATACCCATTAGTTATACCCAAGTAATAATTTATTTAGCATAAATGTTTTAGTGCTCAGTTTTTAGTTTATTAGTTTAGCTGTATTCTTTAAAATAATTAACCATGTCATCAGGTAAAACTATAAATTACATTTTTTGAAATGTACATATTTTATTTATTTTCTTTTGTTGCAATTATCAATGAAAACGTGTCGTTGAAATGTCTGAGGTATTAACACTAAAGTTATCACTATATGAATGTCTAAGTATGAATATTACATTTATGTCGAAATTTGTATGTAATGGGCATGACTTAAACTTAACTTATATACTTTTAATGAGTCGACTGAATAAATTCATACATCTATAGAAAATCTTATAGGTGGTAAGTTTTCAAATCATACTACATATGTTTTTTTTTAAGTGAGTAATTCTCCAGTTACATGTTTCAAAATTTTATTAACACCCTTTTAACTTCTAGTGACTATGCTGACTTACACCATTTTCGAGTCCTAATAGTTACCGTGATTGTTATCGTACAGTATATGTATTTTTTATTGTACTGTTAACGTTACGAAGCACCAGATTGTATATTATAATAATTATTTTGATTTATTTCCAACCTTGAATTTGGTTATAAGTTATTTTAAAAGCTACTGTCTTAAAAGGTCGTCATATTTATTATCATACAATATATGTATATATTTTGTTATACTGCTAACGTTAAGAGGTTTCGGGTTGTATATATAATTATTTCTATTTATTTATGACCACTTTCAATTAACTATGATATTGAATTTGTTACTTTGAAAAGCCAACATCTTCAACAGTCATCATATTTGTTACCATACTAATATGGATAAATATAATAATATATATATATATTTTATTACACTGCTGTCGTTATAAACTTCCAGACTATATATGTAATTAATACTATAATACCTGTATAAATAAAGAATTATATTTATTTGTAAAGTGTTTTCCTATTATACTATACTAATATTTTTTATGTTCCTAAAACCATCTAACAATAAAATTATTGTTTTACGGTAATAAGAAACGAAAATGCATTTCAATATTAACGGACATTATTTTTTGTAGATTAAGGGTTTATATCGCAAAAGAGGTTCAAAGGATATTTTTCGTATAAAACCTTTTCCCGAGAAAACAATTGTATATTGTTTCAGTTCACGCATTCCCCATTCTTTATGAAGAGTGACACACAACGTCTCACAACACTATCTCAGGTGTAAACGAATAGCCAAGACAAGTATGAATTTGGCACTGGTCTCCTACGGCGCCATTCACACCTGCACAATCTTAGATTTGTTTCAGCCAATAGGAGAACACTAGTGTTCCCTATAACTCACACTCGATCACATTAATATACATAAGCTGCAGAAGAAAACGTGACATGATAGAAGAAAACTAACTGCAGTTTTGAAATCAGCATGCCTATTTAACTTTAAAACAGTTGAAAAATCGAGCTCAAGAGAAATTGTGTTAAAAATTGTTTCCCAGTGTAATTTTACATCTTTGCCAGATATGGACTTCTCCTTTAAAAGGAAAAAGAAAGTAATTGCATTTTACGTGCTACTATGACTAGCAAGATTTCGATAATCCTTTATTTTCAGATTTAGAAAAATTATCTTTCAAAATTGGACGAATTAAATAGAGTAAGTGAGACAAAAACTAGTGACTCAATATTTCGTCATAATAAATTAAAAAACAAAGATTTGGCTTCTAAAGGTTGGGTGTGAATCAAGACCTTTGTATACAATAGTTTACGAGATAAATAGTTGATATTTTTCCAAATTATTAAACATATCAAAAAATAAAGATTTAAATTAAATTCCTTTTCGAACTCATTTTTCCTTTTATAATCCCCGTCTTGTCTTAAGCACTTAAGCTCATCAAGATGATTAATGTAATCAGTCTAATTATCGATGACGGTGTTGGGCTTCATATAGTCACAATCATATACATTACACATAACGAGGCATTATATATACATACTGGTACCTACGAAAAGTGTTAACTAATGTAGAAAATGTATATTGAAAAAATTCACCCCTCATATATTGCTATGCATTCAGTACATATTTAAAGAATTGATATTCAGTAAAAACTTGGTTTTAACTATCAGGTTGTTACAAATGTATTGTCCGTTTTTTCTGCAGTCTGAACTGAATCGCACCTGTGTGATGACGTGTATGTTTTTGGTGAAAATTATTATAGTATTTGTAGAAAAGGGTATTTATTTTGAAGTGTGTACCTGTTCCATTTCTTGGAAAGATTAATACACCTGTCCTTGTCTCGCCTATGGAAATGCTGTCGGCAAGAGATATTCGGGCAATTTACCTCTTTCAATTTAAAAAGGGATTAAATGCAGCTGCAGCAACGCGAGAAATTAATCAGACGTTCGTTGAAACCATGTGTAATGAACGCACATTACGGCGATGGTTTAAAAAATTCAGCGAGGAAAATTTTGATTTAGAAAATGAGCCTCGCGGATATGCGCGTACCACCGTTAATGACGACGAGCTGCGTGTAGAAGTTGAAAGTAATCCGTCGACAACAGTGCGTAGCCTTGCAGAAACATTTCAAGTGTCCATTGCCACCATTAGTCGTCACCTTTCTTCGATTGGCAATGTGAAGAAACTCGATCGATGGGTGACGCACCAATTAACGGAAGCCAATAAGCTCCGTCGATTAGAGGTGGCAACCTCTTTGGCTAATCGACAGAAAGTTGAACTGTTTCTTCATCGAGCGGTAACGTGTGACGAAGAGTGGATACTTTATGATAATCGGAGACGGTCAGGACAATGGTTAGATCGAAGTGAAGCACCAAGACAGCATGCACGAGCATCACTTCACCCGCGAAAGATTATGGTGACTGTATGGTGGACCAGTAAGGGTATTATTCACTATTTATTTTTGCAACCTGGTGAAACCATCACGGCAGCGTCCTATTGTGCCGAACTGGAAACTATGCATGGAAAATTGAGCCGCCTGCAGCCCTCACTAGTCAATAGACATGGACCCATACTTCTTCATGATAATGCTAGACCTCATGTTCCACGACAGACAATCCAAAAACTTTCGAAATTTGGTTACGAAATTCTCCCCCACCCACCTTATTCACCTGACCTTGCGCCAACTGATTTTCATTTTTTCCGAAGTTTAGACAATCACTTAAAAAATAGGGACTTCCCTGACCGGGAGTCTGTAGTAGCAGTGTTTGAGCAATATGTGAGCCGTCAAAACCTAGATTTCTTTTCAAAGGGAATTTTTCAGCTTCCAGGCCGTTGGCAACAAACTATTGATGTAAATGGAGACTATTTTGCAGAATAAATATTTATATTTTTTTAAATTTAGACTTTTTTTTTATTCCTTACAAAATCGGACATTTCATATGTAACAACCTGATATAATCTATGCTGGGCTCCTGGTCGCTTGCAATGTGGACTTGGTATTATGCGTTGTGTACGTCATATAAGACGAGATAGAGTATAGAGATGCACAAACAATGATTCAATAATAACAAAATATCCCAGAATAACACAAAATACAGGACAATTTTACTAATTTTATTAAAAATAGCACAAAAATCGAATCTAACAGTACATATTGATACCTCTAGCTAGATTATTACTTTAAAATTAAATAATTAAGTTCATTTATACATAACATTTACTTAAGTTCGAAATAACAAACACAATTTATAATAAGTTTTCATTTTTGAAGAAGCCATGTCTTTGTTTCAAACGATGTTACCTGTTAATAAAGATATACTTTAAAATTCAAAAGACACAAAAACTGTTAAATACAAATTATTTTTTCATAGCATCCACAAAATTGGAATACGTAAATTTTAGGCGTAGTACTATACATAAACAATATTGAATTGTAAAACTGAGTGCCACATAATAATCCTGATGTAAAGTATTCGCAAAGCTAAATCCAATGCACGTCATCAATATTCATGACGTCATAAACTAAGGACGTTGCCTTGCCTCCCTGCTTATTTACGGGTTAGAATATTCTAACCTCAAATTAATGTCACTACAACATTGAAATGTTCATTTTTAAGAAAAAAATTTCTAAAATCTTGCACATTACAGCCATAATTAAAAAAAATTAAGTAAGAAAAAAAAACTTTATTTTTTTTAGCAATTACACAATATCTATAAATTAAAATATTTGAATGATTCAAATTTAGTCAGAGTCACTTAAAGTATCACTGTTATCATCGTCTTCATTTAAATTGATAATAATAGGAGTAATGTCTTCTATGTCAAATATCCTTTCCCTGTCCCACCATTTTTCTATTTCCTTTTCTGTATGGTTAATTGAGTTCGACCAAACTGTTGGTGTAACAGTCTCCAGTGACTCTCGCCACATATTCACACAGTTTTCCATTGTTTTAACATCCCGTCCAATGTGTTTATTATAGTAACTTTTTGTAATTCCCCATATTAGTTCAATTGGATTGAAGATACAGTGATAAGGTGGCAAACGTAAGACTTTGTGTCCATATTTTTCTGCGATTTGATCGGCCACATATAATTTGGGTGGCTTATTTCGAGCAACTAAAGTTAATAATATATATATAAAAATTAGTAAATTCAATAACAAAAACTATCTCTGGGTACAACAGGTTTTTTCTGAAAAGAACAGATTCGAAAACTAAGAAAATACAACCAATTTAAGCTACTCCAAACACGGCGAAACAGAGGTTATAAGCAGTTATAAGTCAAATCACAACTATCTAACGCGAAATATTTGGCACATACGCACAGAATGGCCAACCTTTAAGTTTAATAATATTTTCATTAAGTAGTAACAGGAAGGTTATGGATGTTGATGTCTTAACTCGTTACATTGGCAATGTTTTTACGTCACTGATGACGTGCATTGGATTTAGCTTTGCGAATACAATACAATAATAACTAAAATAGAGCAAATACTGACAAGACTGCATTTGCAATCCTGTAACTTTTATATGCAGATATTCTAAGAAACTACTATTTTTTAAATAAATCTAAATATACGGGTACGTACATATGTATATGTAGTATAAAATAATGTGTAATCTGAAGTAATATTTCATTTTACGAAAGATGAATTTAAACAAATAAAAAAAAAGTACTCACATGCAGTCGTTCTAACTGCTGCTCTTCTATTGTTTATATTATTGCTACTATTGCTGCTGCTGTTGCACACAAAAAAAAAATGGACATACATACATATATAGCCATAATTTTAAAATCGACAATACCAATTTACAAACAGAAATCAAGACTTCATTACAAAAATAATGATTGTGTTTAATTTTAACACATGATTTACATACGTATTTGGCATTTTCGATTAAATAACTATGTATTGAATTTTAGAGATAGAAACACTAGAACATTAAATCGGGGTTTGTAACAAAACTGTTGCCTTAATTCTGCACAATTAGCTAATATATGTACTATGTAAAAAATCAAAAAAAAATATGTATTTCTAAGAAGTTTACATGAGCTTGGTTCGCAAAATATTAATTTTACTACATTTAAGCTAAATTTATGCTCTTGCAAAATATTAATTTTACTACATTTAAGCTAAATTAATGCTGTTGCAAGATATATAATTAAGAATCTTAAAAATTGAAATTAACAAATTTTGATCAAAATAAAACTCAATATTCTCAAATAAATCTGAAATATGAAAAATCTAATCAAAAAGTAATAATTTCTAATTGCACTTAACAAGTATATAAAAAAAGATTTATTAATCAAAATATGGTGTAACAATTTAATATAAAACTAGTCAAATGTAATTATACGTGTATTTTACGTATGTAGACATGTTTAATATCTAAGAGAATCAGTTGTTTTTTAAATCTCCAGAAATTTAATTAGCTTACACTTAGCTTACATTGTAGCTTTAAAAAAATAATTGATTTTCTTTTTTCATAAATTAAAAGTGGGCAAACAGAAGTAAATTAAAAGATATACTGCATCAACAAAACTTTTATCCCTTTTTGTATCAAAAAAATGCTCTATTTATTGATAAATCCAAACAAAAAATACAATATTTCCCATGAACCATCAACATTCCTCCGCCAAATATTATTGCCTATATAAATTAAGCTTTACTAATAAAAATTTCGTTTGCCGCTGATATAAATTATTTATTAATTTGATATTATACAAGCAAAGAACATGAACCTATCCATATAAATTATTTAATTGTATTCACATAGGCCTCATTCACTTTATGAAAATATCCACCAACAGTACCTGTTATTTATTAAAAAACTTTGTTCGTTATAGAAAATAGTGTACAAACTACTTGTGAGAAGCTCGTGCGTATTTACTTTGTAAACAACTATTTCTGTTTTGTAGAAAATAGACGAAAGAAACATAATGCTTACATTGAAGTGGCCATTAATTTCTATCATACGTATTCATATGTATACAACTCGTCTCTATCTAATTATTCTCAAACCCTCATTTACATTCAAATAAACTCAAGTTAAATTTTGTATAAATTTTAAATATTGCTTCAAACTGATGAGAAGAAATTAATGGCAGGTCAGCCATTTTTTACGTACATATGTGTTAACCAACTAATCAAAAGCAGAGATTTGTAAAAAAAATATATTTACCTAATTTTTCAAATATTCTAATTAAGAACTAGCCAATAATACTTCTATAGTCCTATAAAAGAAAAAATAATTTAATACTGAAATATTTAAGCAACGAACGTGGGCCGCCACCATCTCCAAAAAACTCAAACCAACAGAACAAGAAAAATAGCATTCTTGTAATCCAATTATAATATATACAAATATTGAATAAAATTAAAAATAAAAACTTGCCCTTAGATTATAAGAGCTTAATTTTCAACAGACAAATAATCTTACTTTACATGCTTTAATATATAATATAAATATAAATAAGATACGTTTGGTTAGTACGAGTATTTACAGTAACACCCAAGAACATCTTGAAAATATTTTCAAAGATTGGTGTCATAAGCAAACTTGGTTTTTGAGTATTGCATGAGAATTATTTACGGTCACTGTCTAAAATTAAGTATGTTTTATATTATTTTTACAAACATTACATTTACCATATATTAGCGCGAAATTATGCAAGGACGTCGACGGTTTCTTGAACACTGCACGTGTTTTGGATAATCGAAATCAAGGGGTGGGAAAAATTTAAGTGGTGGCACATAATATCAAGTAAAATAACAGCGGCTATTTAATTTCTTAGAACAACAAAAAAATAAGTAAGAAATATAATACGAAAGGGAAGCATTTTAGAAATAGATAAGAGTTCTTTTTATAGTACAAGGAAAATATTATGGTGAAAATAAATTTACACAGTGTTCTTTGAAAAAATGCAATAAACAATCTATAATTTTTTTTATCAATAATAACTGAAGCACCTATTCTTCAAACAAATTCTATTGTGTCCTTTTGTAACTTGTATAAGTGTTTTTAAAAAATTAAAATAAACATAATTCTAAATATTTAAAAGAAAGTATGTGCGTAAGAACCTACTATTTTATATAAGAGTGAAAAATAATATTGTATATTGAAAGAAAATAGAAAGAGCCAACATGAAAAGATAAAGTTTTCAAATTTCACATGCTCGGTTTGAGTTGTAAAAACAAACACAAAGTTTTAATCCCTGGAAAATAAATATTGAGACTTCTGATTAATTTATGATTTGAAGAAAAAAGTTTTTAAATATGAGACGAAATTTTACACATACTAATATATCTTAATATCTCTACAAGTATTTAAAATTTGTATAATAGTACGTAGTACGAATATATATACTAACATATATAGGTATGTGCCTACATATGTACGAGGATAGTTTGACAAGTAGTGAGAATGACACATTAGGTGGTGCTCTAATTGGTAAAACAAATGTACTGTAATTTAGGTTGCCTATTTATATGATTACATTCCGATATTTAGATAAATCGGTTGATTAGTTTCTTTTTGACAGCTGATTGAAAAAGGAGCAACACGTCGTTTTGTTAAAATGAAAAAAACAGAGTATCGTGCGGTGATTAAATACTTCGTAATTAAGGGTATGAAACCTACCGAAATAAAACATGAGTTACGGGAAACATTAGGTGAATCTGCTCCATCATCCGCCACGACAAGTAGATGGGTACATGAATTTAAACGTGGTAGAACAAGCTGTGTTGATGAAGCGCGCTCTGGAGCAACCAAAATCGTGACTTCTAAGGAAATGATTATAAAAATCCATAATATTATTACGCAAGATCGACGACTCAAAGTGAGAGAGATAGCGGACGTGGTAAACATTTCAACAGAACGCGTACACCACATTTTAACGAAAGAATTGGGCCTTTCCAAGCTTTCGGCAAGATGGGTGCCGCGATTGCTTACGACTGATCAAAAGTTCGCTCGTTTGCGAATTTCCAATGAGTGTCTGGACCTTTATAAGCGGAATCCGGTTGATTTTTGTAGGCGATTTGTTACTTCCGCTGAAACTTGGATACACTACAGTACACCCGAAACTAAACAACAGTCGAAACATTGGTTAGAACGTGGTTCTGCACCTCCAAAGAAAGCTAAAACCACTTTATCGACAAACAAGGTGATGGCATCAATTTTTTTGGTTTCAATGGGCATTTTGCTCATTGATTCCCTTCAGAAAGGTGCCACAATAAACGGACAATATTATGCAAAACTTCTACCTTCCACCTTTCTCCAAAATTCAAAACGGCACTAGGTGGAAAGAAACTTTCGTCTAACAACGAGCTTATCATCTTCGTAGATTAGTATTTTGCAAGCCTTCCGGAATAGCATTTTAGAGATGGCATAAGGGCATTAGACCACCGTTGGAATAAATGTATGTTGCTCTTTTAGGAGAATATATTGAAAAATAAAAATTATTTTGTATTTAAAAAATTCGTTTCTCTTTTCTAATCTCACTACTTGTCAAACTACCCTCGTATGTATAGCTCAATTCAAGAAAGATTACCAATGCGCCATTAAATTATTCCAGTTTAAATTGGTATTGCCAAGTCAAGTTAGTTTTTTTTTTTAATAAATAATACATACTGAAGCGAGAATTGTCTAAATTTGGGTCTAGTCTTTTCATTGATATTTGATAGGATTTGACTCGGAAAGATATTAAATTTTCTTAATTTATTTATAAAGAAAGTGTGTGAAGTAATTAAAATGGAATGGTAAATAAACGAATTAATTAATAAGGATTTCGTAGAAGTTTGTGGAATTTATTTAAGTTGTACAAACAAGTGTCTAAAGCGGGTTAAAGCATTTTTAAAAATGGTCTGAAAATAAACTTTGAAGTAGGTTTTTGTATAAATAAATATGTTGCGATATTGTAAATACGAGTACTATAAATTTTTGATATTTCACAGTTTAATGTGGACTCTAGAAAGGTAAATATTGCGTTGTTTTGTAATAAATAATTTACAAGAACAGAAACAATATGGCTTTTTATATTCTGAAATTCTTTTCAATCAGATATTTCTTAGGTACGACGTGAGATTTTTAGTGGAACCGACAAAGAAAAAGTTGTTTAAAAGCCACTAACACCAATGGCGTCTTTTGAGCTTCAGCTCAACTGAGGCTATTAAAGATGAGTACCTGGAAGGCAGACTTTGGTGTAGTAATAGATAATCGGTCCTCGATAACGAAAAGACGTTATCGTGATATACCATACCGTCATACCCTCTGCGTCTTCAACTGTTACGGGGAACAATTCTTATTATAATATGGAAATTATATGATATACTAATTTGTAAATCTAAAATATTATTGCTCGTAAATAATGTAATTAAGAAAAAGAAATTGTTTAGAAATTTTTTTTTAGTAGTTTTATAAATAGAAAAATTTCAACTGGGCATATTTTTTTGTTTTCAGTTTGACATTATAAAAACAATATTTAATTACGAGACTTTTGTTTGAATTCTTTTGTAAAATGTCAAAAGGGTTGTGCTGGGGTTCCTTGGAATCAGTCAGGCCTAGCATCTAATCATCGCAAGAGTCAGATAAATAAATAAGAAATTATTCTTACAAACTATGTTTTATGAAATCAATCAAGACCGAAAATATATGTATACATACGTAAAATATATGAATAATATATGAAATGTTGATTAGCTTGCTAATAGGTAACATTAAATGTAATTATATATAGAAAATGTATCTAGCGACGTTTCGTACCCATTTGTATGGGACATCTTCAGTGCTGAAGCACTGCACCGAAACTGGTGTAAGTTGATGGTGGACGGGTTTATATGAGTAATGGGTCATGGATCAATGGTGCGTTACGGTTGCGGTTCAGTAGTTTGGAGATGCAGGATTGCCAGGCGTTGTGTAGGGGGTAGCCATCATCGCGGTTAAGGCTATTAGGGTGCTTGGAGATCTCTATAGTTTCACGGATTTTACGACCATAGTAATGGTTAGTGCGGGATAGGATCTTGGTTGAATTAAACCGAATATGGTGCCCAGTTTCCAGCCTATGCTCGGCAAGTGAAGAACGGACTATGCGCAGCAACCTAGTATAACGCTCATGTTCAGAAACACGAGTGCCGACAGACCGCTTTGTTTCACCAATATATGCCCTGCCGTATGAGCAAGGAATCCTGTACACACCAGGTGATTCTAAAGAAACATGGTCTTTTACGGAAAAAGAGTCAGATAATTCCGAATGGGGTTTGAAGATGTTTTTTGTTGTTTTTGAGAAGAACCCTACTGATGCGATCAGTAACACCTTCTATATAGGGTAGGTGAGATTTAGAGAGGGGGAGAGATGATGTAAGCTGTGTATTAAGTTGTGGGATTTTGGGATTAAGATGTCGATCTATGGTTCGTTGAATATTATGGTTGGAGAAATTATTATTTGTAAGAGCTTTGGTAACACGACTTAATTCCTGGGATATAGAATGCTGGTCAGATATGTTGACAGCTCTTTGGAGTAAGGAATTGATAACACCCTGTTTCTGGG
Organism: Dermolepida albohirtum; assembly: GCA_031893035.1. NCBI lineage: Eukaryota > Metazoa > Arthropoda > Insecta > Coleoptera > Scarabaeidae > Dermolepida > Dermolepida albohirtum. Next base: position 161,071 of record JAVIWB010000638.1, read on the forward strand.
CGGGATGATAGTGGGAGAGGGCATTAAGATACCGGTCAGTGTGTGTGGGTTTGCGGTATACTAAAAGTCCTAGTGAACCATCCAGCTGACGAGTTACCAAGACGTCAAGGAAAGGAAGGGATCCTTCAGATTCAATATCCATGGTGAAACTTGTGCGATCGTGTTGGGAATTTAAGAAAATAAGGAAGTTGTTCAAGGAATCCCGACTATGCGGCCAAATATCTGAATCAACATTTTGGTTTTTAGTTACAGGAGTGTAGGATTTGTTCGAATGCCTAAATAAAAATATCAGTGACAACAGGAGAGAGAGGAGACCCCATGTCTGCACCCGATACTTGTTCATAGCAATTACCACGAAACTGAAAATAGGTGGAGGTTAAACAAGTATTCACCAGATTGGCCAACTCATCAGGTTGGTTGTTAGTGGAAAGGATTTGACGGATTATTTGAGTCGGGTATAGGGACTCTGGTAAATAAGGATTTGACGTCAAAACTAACTAGTAGATCATGAGGATCTACCGTTAGGCCATTTAGTATTTGGACAAAATGTTTGGAATTTTTGATGAAGGAATCACTATTACCGGTGTAAGGTTTGAGAATGTTCGAGAGGTATTTCGATAATTTATAAGTGGGACTGTTTATGGTACTCACTATGGAACGCAGAGGAATGTTGGGTTTGTGAATTTTTGGGAGGCCGTACAATTTTGGGGCTCTGGAGCCACTGGGTAATATGATTCTGTGAGAATCGGTAGGGATAGAAGAGGTTTTGATGGATGTTATAATAAGTACGTTCTATTCGTGAGGTGGGATCTCGCTTGAGGAGTTTATACGAACCGTCCTGGAGAAGAGTTTGTATTTTAAGCTCGTACTGGTCACTGTCCAGGACAACAGTGGCGTTACCTTTATCGGCTCTGAGTACAACGATGGTGGGGTCAGATTTCAGAACTTTATGGGCTAGTAGATTTCGGTGGTTTGGCCTGCGTGAGGATTTTAGAAGATTCTAAACGGATGGGATTGGCAATAGCCGGAGGAATCTTGACAAGAGAGGATTCTATGCCGGTAATGATGTCTTCCGTAGGGATGTATTTGGGAGTAGGAGCAAAATTGGGCCTTTTGGAATGAACAGAAATCTCGTCAGTGGATAAGGGTCGTTTAGAGAGGTTGATGAGAGTGACAGTGACATAGAAGTATTATGTTGTCGAGACTTTATCTAATTTCGAAAACCTTAAATCGAAATTTTTGGACTATAATTGTTTAATAAAAAAATCAAATAGCTATACATGTATTTGTTCATTACCTTCATGGTCATTACCAACCTGATTCAATGATTCACAATTTCACGTATTTTAAACAATACACAAAATTAAAAATTCTAAACTACAGTAATTATAATCCTAAATAAAAATTATTAATTTTAATTTCTTATTTGCTTTTTGAATCAAAATAAGATAAACTATTTTAAATACACCAGTTGTTTAGTACACATATGATGATCACTCACCTAATAGTGCACGTGCACAACTAGACTCTAAGGAAATACAAAATATATTTTTAAACTCAACCAGGTACTTTCACATGGTGTACACACATGGTGAACACTCATCTAATAGTGCACGTCACTAACTGAATGTTTAATAAAATAAATAAATTCAAATCTCTTAAATCCTGGCAAGGAATCTACTTAAAAAATTCAAAATTTTAAAGTTAAACTAAATTAATAAAAATATTTTAAAGAGCTACTAGTACCTCTGTGGAAGCATAGATCCTTTATGTCACTACAATACAGTAAAATAAACTAAATAAAATTTTGTGTATACAAATATTTACAAAATTTTTCTTCGTCTCTTAGCCGCGAAAGTCAGGCGAATTCTCTCTTCTTCGACTGTTGTTCCCAGTTATATAAAACACAGAAAGACTTGCTGGAGTGCATGCAATCAGTGCAGACAAACATGCTGTGGACTGTTATGTCATCGTTTTATCATTTCGCTGTACTTTTTCATAATGTTTAATTTAAGTTTCTGATTTCAATATGTATTAAATTTATTTATTTAACCACGTTTTATATATTAAGTTCTCATAAGTATTTCACGTTCTTGTATAAAATTTCGAAAGACGCAGTTGCTTTCTGTCAGATGTATTCAAATACGATTTCCGGAATCTTCTTTCTCATATGATCATTAATATCGATATTTGACATATCCTCGACCTTGGTTGGTTAAATTATATAAAAATTGTATACTAATGGACTTATCTCCAATTGGAATTGTACTGCATTATCCTGTTATTAAAGGTATTGTCTATCGTATAGCGTTTGCTTTTATTAGTTGGTAATCTTATTCTTATTTTACCATGGGCGACGTGTAGAAAGATAAAAACAAATTAAAAAAATAAGAGTATAAATATACCCAAGAGAGGATTGTTACTCCTCCCAAACCTATCTGTGATCACATTCAGGAATTCCACCCGACCTCGAGCTTACAGGAGAAGAGTATCAAAATTAAGTAATGAAGATGCTAAATGGAGGCCACAGTATTATAGGGTTCCTAAACGTCGTCTAACGCTGAAAACGCATCACGGATTGACCAAAACGAGTTATTATTCAATTTGCAGGTGGCAAAGAAAAGTGCTGGCGAAAATATCAATACACACATAAAAGAAAAAAGCCAAACATTCATAAGCAACTGTGTAACTGCGTAGGTAAAAAAACTGTAATTACAAAAGCAAGATAAGAAATAATCTATAGTAAATACTTGGACTGACTAAATTAATCTTCTGTACAGAATTAAACTTCACAACATATGTTTTCCAAAATATACGTATATTAGGTTCACACAAATTAGTTACAATAGCAGTCAATTAAAAAAATGCCTATTCAAAATTAACAACCAGTATAGAATTTAAATTATTGTTACTAAAATTACTGACTGTATAATATGGAACTATTGATGTTAAAACAAAAAAAGCTAGCTATGTTATGTTGAATTACTGCGTTAAAATTAATAATCGTCTAAGATAAGATTGAAATTGTAAGATTGAGTTATAGAGACAAAAATTAATTACTAACTTAATTAAATCAAGTCGGATTCAACTCTAGCACTTCACTTACAATGAATGAAAGAAATTATGATGGTCTGACCTTTTGTACAGCGCCAAATCGAAGTACGTTTCTACGGCGACATCCTTTTTAGGTTCTGCTAGGTTCTAATAATTCTTTCGTTCAAGAATTAATTCTTTGGGCAATACAAAAAAATCTATTAGCCAGAAAAGAAACACGATGGAAGTTATTTGAACATAAGGCAGGCGAGAAAAGCAACTCTTGCCTTGCAGTTACTTTATTCTCTTTATTCTCATATAAGTTCGAAAGGAAAAGTGCAATAATTGATTTCTCCCACAGAGTAAGGAATATCGCTCCTTTACCCGAAAATTTCACTTTAATTTCACCTAATTGGGAGGGTACAATCACAAAAATTCAAAAGAATGCATCTACATATAGAATGATCCACATTGTAACTTCTTCATTAATCCGGTCTATAAGCAGGTGTCGTGTACGTCCGAATCTTTCCTCTACATTCGGCGGAGGAGAAAAAAAAATTAAATATAAAAAGATAGATGTACGAAAAGAAAATGCAAGCATATGGAATTGAAACTTATATGCATGATACGCTCATAATTATGATTGATTTAGTGAAGGTGTTACGAACACGTAATAATTTTTTATGTTTTTCAAGTTAATGTGATAGATGAAAGAAGAAATTACAAACAATTGATATTCTCTTCCCCTGATTCATTATATTATCACTGGTTTTATTCACATCTGCTATTCTTTGCTCTACCCATCGAATAGTACTCAGTAATGTAATTAACATATTTCGATGGGGTCAATTTATTCAGATACATAAAAAATAGTGAACTTACTATATCTACATTGGTATAGTTTGATATCATAAAATAACTCAAACTACATTATACACGTATGTATTTCTACTTTTGTAAGGAATCATTTCTAAATTCTACTACTGTATAACATGCGAGCATTTAAGTCAATATATATCTTTTACTAAAGTTGTAGATTACAGATCTATTAACGTGAAAACAAACGAATAATGTTTATAAGGACACAAACGCTTAATTTATCTTATTGATTTCTTTGTTATATTTCAAACGGATGACACCTTGCTTTATGGCAGATGTCAAGGTAAACTATTTTCTTATGCCTTCTTTTAGAGTAATATTAATTTTTTAAATTATTGTTTCACTTAGTCTTGGTGGGTATGCGTTGTTCTCCAATCCTTTCGGTTTTGATCACATTATGAAGAGCATGTCACACACTAATGGCGAAGTAAGGCCGAATGAAATCTCTTCAAATAAGGCGTTATTTCTCTATTATCTGAAGAAAATAATTCAACGTATTCCTTAATACAAAATTATAAACTTATTGAATTATATCTTGCACTTACTAGTAAGGCTGCAGAAACGAGTGTTTTCGCAGTAGTGTACGGTTTAGTTATTTAGTTACTATCAATATTAAAAAATAATAAATGTAATTACTTACTATTTGTTTTTTTTTGTGTTGTTGTGTAGAGTGGCGCAAAAATTCGCTCTAGTGTTGTGTCATTAGTACATATACCTTCCAGTGCTGACTCAGTCATATTTCTACGGCGAAGTGAAAATATGTTGGTGTATTTGAAAAAGGAGCGTTCTGCGTCTAATGTGATTTTAAAAAGGGCGTTCGTATCATATTCCTGCTCTCGGTTTTCAGTTAAACTTTTGTCGATACGCACTATAGTTTCCTTCTTATACTATCTGTTAGATTTCCTAACGAGGCTTTGAGATAATGTATTATATTTAGTGCTTCATGTATTGACAGCTTGGTGTAATTTGGAAATAGTATCTATGTAAATGATTGAATAATTTTCGGAAATTTGCTATATTTGAGTATGGATATCGATATCTGAAACCAGCTACTGGCTTACTGAAATTGCTTGACCATCTTGCGGATTTAATTTAAGATACAAGGTTTAATAATGTGTAAAAATTGCTCATAATATAAAACAGCTCTAAGCTACGTTCCCTATCTCGTAAGTACCGGCTGTGGGGGCCGAGGAATGTCCGTGCAAACCTGTTTAAACCCACCAATGAGTTTTGGAGATTTAATAAAAACTTCTTTGGTAGAAACTATAAATTGATCTACTTTTGGATAACTGTTTCTAAAAAATTCAGATACAACACGACATGCATGGAGCAAACAGGTTATACGAAGCAATTGAGGATAAGATTGCTTTAGTAACTCTCCAGTTTTAACCATATTCGAACCCTTGTAATCAACATTATAAGTTGGGTTGCTGATATATCGAACTTCCCAAAGGTATGTTTCTACTATCCTTTCCGCGTTTGTCTTCTGTAATATTCAGCTACGTAAAAGAAAAGCCAAGGAAATCTCACCGCTTTTTAAAGTACGCACTAACACATTTAAAATACTACTCTTTCTTAAACCCGTTGTTGCATCTATCGTCAGCTATATTTTTTGATCTTTTAACTCTGATTTTATTTGATCCATAATCGTGTTTCTTACCCGAGGAACATTATACTGTAATTAACCTCTTGTTGGAAATCTCCATTCCGGAACGTATTTCCTTCAAAAGTTTCGAAATTCTTCATTGTCTACAATATTTTGTGGAATGTTGCACACACTTAGCGTAAAAATAAAGTCATAGAAATTTATAATATCTCACGTATCGAATTGAACCGGTGTTGTTTGCTATAAACATGTCTTTTACATACAAAAATACTATACGGTAAAATGTTGATATTGAAAACAATACATTTAATAATAGTGCTTGTGTATTCTAATGTCGAAAATCGGTTAAGAAATCTATTAACATAGTCGAGCATAACAATGAACGCCGTCAATTTGCTATCATCATTCTAATCCGGCATTCATACACATACCATACGCATATGAATCTCGACTTCGGGTATATCCGACCGCTTTTGAAATATATCATCGCCGCCAATGAGTGCGCATTCGTTTCTGCAGGCTTACTTATTTGTACTAGCATTGCTATAAATTATAATATATTCGAACTCTCAAAGCAAATCGATGTTTATGCTTTATTGAAGTTGTGGTATATAGATTTCACAACATGAGAGAGATTTAGTAGTTTCCAAGATATAGAAAAACAGCCCACCATATTAAATGTATCCGAAACAAAATTAATCTTTCTATATGTATATCTATACGCATCCTTTGAAAACTCAAAACTAAATTTTTCCATAGCAATGAATTACACATATATATATTATGAATAACCTATGTTTAAAATATTTGAAACTTGTGTACCCTATTTAACCTGCTATTAGATAATACAATAGAAGCTTTTTATGTGAAGCGAAGAGAAGTTATTTGAATAAAGATGGTAACAGTAATTTTAATGTTCATCCAACAAAAATATCAAACTGAGCAGGCATGACAGTTTATTAGCGCATGCGCTTTAAACACGTTTTCATCGGAAGCCAATTACAAATTGAAACAAAACTAAACTCTGAAGACCTTTCAGACATATTTACAATATCAAAATTAAAAGTGGTTCGTATGGGGCGAGCAATCTCAAGTGTCCTGTAGTGGTATAATAAAAGTAAAGTAGGCACCTAGAACGATTGATTGAAACAGGCAGTGTATTGATAGGTAACGAGAGAATACAACTAGTGCTTTAACACAAGGTACTTTGGGAGATATACATACATAATAGAACTGAAGCTAGTCCAAAGAAATCATTAAGAAAATTATCTGCACAGACAGCTATGCATCTTTCTTAAGAAACACCTTGAATTTTAACCATATAAAATATCGGTCCATCAACAATTGCATGCTGGTGGATTTTGGTACTCGAAGAGAATATAAATACAACTGGTTTACAATATATTTGACAACGATACAATATTAAATAATAGTCTCTTCTCGGATGAAACGTAGTTCCACTTATTTAGATATGTCAATAGTTAAAACTATAGCATATGGTCGTCTGAGAATCCACATGTGATCACAAAAACTAATTTGCATCTTGTAAAGGTTGGAGTTGCTTTATCAACTTGGACGCATTGTGGGACCAGTCTTCTTGTATGACACAATTAATACAGCTAGATATAGAGAACATATGTATACTAAAACCTTTCATTGATAACCTGGATGAGAAAGAAATGCAGGACGGTCACTTCCAACAAGATGGTGCTACATCATATACTGCATTTGCAAATCCACATTATTTAAGAGAATTTTATGAAAAATTAGTTTAGCAAATGTGGAGGTATTACCAAATGTTTTTGCCAATATGAGGAGACGAATGAATTTATGTTTACAAGTTGTTGGTTACCATTTTGAATACTTGCTGTAGTTCTGCAACAATTTTTATTTACCTGTTTGTTTTAAATAATATTTGCAAATTGTTTTTAATAAAGTTTATATTAATTATGCTGTAAAAAATATTTAAAAAGTAATGTAGTCTCTTTTCTTTCTATCTTATTCTTCTATTTTTTTATGAGCTGCTAAATTATCATCAATATTCAACAAATCTATACCAACTAGTCAGTGTTGCCAATTTAGTTCTCTTTTACCTGCAGAAGCTTAATGAAGGGTTTTGGTTTAAAATGTATCATTAGAGCTGTTTGCACTTCGTTGTTTAGAAAATTATTTTCCTTCTATGCACACTTCTTTTTTAATGTTATTAAATAAAAATTAATGACTGGGAGCCATTATTGAAACGCACAGTTGTGAATTAAAAATTGAGCAGCACTATGAATGGGCGATTTGCCGTACAGCAATCGAATGACTTTCATCAATTTTGCTCGATATTTCATAAATACAATTCCATCGTATGCTCAAAAAGGAAGCATCATTGATAAACATCATTCTTGAAATCCATCATTAAAATTTCATCCTAATACCATAAGATCGCCGATATAATCTTTATAATGTATGAAAACACTTTAACCTTTCATGGACTGGGTTTGTTAGATTGCTGTCATTTCATGGTTTCTCTTTTTGGTAGTGGATTATGATAAAGGGCTACGATTTGGTCTTTCATATTGGACGCAATAATGAACGAGCACAGTTCACTTGATGGTAGATAATTATTTTGCTACGAAAGATCGACTGAAAGTACTTCATTTTCTAAATATTCTATTCTTCTTTGAAATCACTTCATATATTTTCCTTATATCACAAAATGCACTTATGAGAATGATTTTTCAATCAATAAATTAGATGTCATTTAATGTGATGTGCTTTTTTGTTTCTAAAATTAGAAAAAAAAGTTTTTGTTCATCATGCACTGCTTTTACATAAACATGGCATGCCCGTAGTTTTTCATATTATATAAGCCTCAAATTGTTATTGTAAGTAAAGTTATTGGATAATCGGGACATCTACAGCATATTATCTGCATGTTAATAAAGTTGAAACCTGATAGAATATAACAGAATACAGAAAGGGACTTTGACGTAACAGCGTAATGTACAAATATTGATTCACAGGCTGAGAATTATCAGTAGCAGAGATCGGAAACGTGTGTTCACAACAGTTTATATCATGAATCGTATCGAAGATACGAAATATTATAACACTGATACGATAAATATTACTTCCAACGTAATTGTTGCGTCGTAGTTTGCGCGTGAGACCATTTCGTCAGATCTCTTTCTCTATTCTGTTATATTCTACAAACGTACAGTGTGCTCGTGTGCGCATTTTGTTTATGCTTGTACAGAATGCATTTTGTATAAATATATGTGGTCACTGTGTCATTCAGCTGAATTAGAAGTTCTGCTGAGTGAAATAGTTGAATTATATATAATAATAATAATTGAACAAATAACATAAACTGTAAAATATGGAGAAGCTGTTGTAAATGGGTGCATGGGTGTTATAATCTGTCTTCTGGAGGTAGTGTTATTTCAAAAGTAGAAAAGGATAACACAATTAATTAAGGTTTCGAATCACTGTGAATCACTGTAACTTTGGTTGGAATAGTGATAATGATCATACAGAAGGTATTAATTATTAATTATCCATCAAATCTGAATTCCATATCTATATTTATTTATATTGATCCAAATAGTTCACATTGGAAAACAGAATGAAATATGATCAAAAAACGAAACTATGACACTGCATATTATTCAGCGTACCATGCCGAAAGCAGCTTTTCATTATTTGTGGCATTATGTAAAATTTGTGAATAGTGCGAATTTAGAAGCTAGATGTGTCTACAAAGAAAAATGATGAAACATTGTCTTGATGTTATATTTGATGAAGTTGTGCGTTTCGTTGATTACTTATTTGTACTAGATTTTGAATTTACTAATATGTCGGATTCACCTTCAACCTGAACAAGTTAACTGAAGGTAGAGGATGCTTGTGTACTCTTTAGATGCAAATTCAATACAGTGAAAATGAACAGCTAAATAACTTTCAACAATATTGTTGTAATTATAAACTGCTTCATTTGATTAGTAGCTTTATCGCACTGTCAAACGATAAATCTAATTTTGTTTCTATGCTAATTTTCATTAATTAAACTAGAAAATTTCAAAATAAGTTTTGCTGACTAGACTACTTTGCGAATTTTTAAAAATCGAAAGTCAATGAATGAAATCTATATCGTTTTTAAAATTCTCTTTCAAACAAACCTAAATACATTCAATTCAATAATACAATTTATCATAAAGAATGTTTTCAATGAGTTATTCTTGGTTATACAAGCAATTGCATCCGCGTGAACAAATCCGACACTCGGATTATTTGTATATTTAACATTACCAATATATCACAGAATGCTACTATAGCGAAACATTATGTACACTTATGTAATTAAATCAATATTGCTTATTAGTTCTCATTGCTTGACAAACTAATAACGATTCTCTAATTCTTTTTCTCAAAGGATTTACAATATTTTTGTTTGATTGTACATACATAAGTA
>JAVIWB010000639.1:0-16749 GCA_031893035.1 Dermolepida albohirtum
TCTTCCAAAACCATGGTTGATGTTGGCAATTTGTCGCTTTAGATATCCCCATAGGGGTTAAATTAGGCGAATGCGAATATCATCCTGTAATGATGGAAACATTTCTCAGGGAACGCCCAGTGAACGACATGAGCCTGTACAGCACCATTTTGTCACATCATTTGGTCGAACAAATGAGGTGACCACTCCAGAAATGATGAAGAAAATCCACAAAGCGGTACTGGATGGACGTCGACTGAAAGTGCGCGAGCTAGCAAACATAGTAGGCATTTCAAGAAGTGCTGTACGTCGCATATTATCTAAAAATTTGGACATAGGGAAGCTGTGTGCAAGATGGGTGCCGTGTTTGCTCACACTCGAACAAAAATAGTGTCGTGAAAATGTTTTAATTGAGTGTTTAGCGAAGTTTCACAGCAGCAAAGCAGCACTTTTGCGCCGTTTCATAACCATGTATGAAACATGGGTCCATCACTTCACACCTGAGACAAAAGAACAATTAAAACAATGGACTCAAAAGGGAGAACCGGCTCCAAAGAAGACATCTGCAGGCAATATTCTGGCGACGGTGTTTTGGGATGCGCGTGGAATAATTTTCATTAACTATTTTGAAGAAGATCGACATGTGAAATATCGCCAGATTGAAGCATTATTGGGGATTTCAAAGACCCCAATTTAAAAAAATTTCGCACAAACAATTGTGTGTAAAAAAATTAGTTTTCCGTTGAATACCCCATCTGTTAGCCGAAGAACAGAAAACAGCCAGGGTAAATTGGTGTCAAAAAACTCAAGATCGCTTCAAGGCCGAAAACTCTAAAGACGTGTACAACTCATACGAGCCAGAAAATAAACGCTGGGTGTTCGGAGGCGAAGGAAATGACAAAAGTCATCCGTTCTCGAAATGTCTCAAAAAAGATGATCACGATATTTGTCTCAAAAGCACGTCATGTAGCAACAATCAAAAAACTGTTCCTGCCGATTGGTATACAACCATTTGCTTGCCGCAAGTCATCACTGAGCTTCGAAAAACCAACCCGGAATGACGAATCATCCTCCATCAACAGCACGCAAGACAATTGAATTTTTAACCCAACAAAACCTCAAATTGAAACATCCTCCGTATAGTCCCGACCTATGTCCCAACGATTTCTTTACCTTTCCGAAAATCAAGAACGCAGTACGTGGTCAGAGGTTCCAATCGTCAGAAGGAGCAGTCGATACCTTCAAAATTGTAATTTTGACTGTACCAACAAATAAATGGTGCTTCCACGGTCAGTTCGAGCGCATGCAAAAGTGCATAAATCTTCGTGGCGAATATTGCGAAAGAATATGAAGTCTTTAAAAGTTATCTACTGTTTTATTCCAGTTTCATATGCAAAGCTTAAAAGACGGCTCACGTAATAAAATTTTGACCTGTATTTTTATTTCAATGGAAATAAAATGTTTTTATTTCTTCTATTAACGATTCTCGTTTTTATATAATTATTCAAAGATCCGGGACAACGTATAAATATTTTGAATGATAGTGAGCGCTTCATTATGTTTCAAGTTTATGTGCATAAATTATTTCCTCAAAAACAGGTAAATCTATACCATATTGGTAGGAGTACATTTTAGTAAAAGTAGGTAACTTGCATACAAACTAGGAGAACTTTATTGACAAACGATCAATATTAATAACCGAGAAGGATTTATTAATTTAAAAAAACTATCTGTAAAACCCGATATATGCATACGGAATAGAAATATGGGACGCTGTCACCAATACGTACACATTCAGACTAAAGTGTTTAGTTGAGGAATCATCCTGCATTGACGAAGCAACATAGTATAAAATTTGCATAGCAATATATGAACTCGTCATAACTTAAGTAATAGGTATACTTTCCATTTCTCGAAACCAAATATTACTTCCCGAAGAAAATATTTATTAAAAAAAATATTCTTTCTGTAGTGAGAAACATTTAAATTTAAATTTCGCGTGTGTAAGAACTGTGTGTAGTTATATTAAGAAAGTCAATTTAGTAATGAGAACTAACGTCAGTCTTACACTTAGTCGAATAATTTTTACTTATGTAGGACTATGGTATGACAATTGAAGTACATCTAAGGAGAGCGGCAGTTGTTTAGACAGAGTCACTACTATTTCAGTTGTGGGACTGGAAAGGATATTTGCCCAGAAAGTATTGAGTACCCCAAAATTTTGAAAGAAAGAATTGCACGCTGAACAAGAACGTCGTGACCTTATACAAAGGCAAGAAGAGAATATGGGACAAAGGCGGAAAGTGGAGAAGGTACAGTTATGCCAAATAATGATACCCCAACAAAAGACTCACATATCAGATTTGTTACTTTATGTTCTTTACGATGAGAAATTAAGGAACATTATGAACGTGTCTATCCTACCAAATGTATAACGATGTTAACCCGTCACGAACAGGGTCACATAAGACTTGAATTACTGGAAAAGCATTGTAAATAGGGTCTTATCAACATTTGAATTATTCTCAGACGTTAACTGAGTCAAACATAAAATATTTTCTAGTTAAGACTAAATGGTAAATGTTCTTCTTGACAAGTTTGGAACTGAACGCACTCATTACGAATGCAACACTGGGCGCATCCATTTTGTATTGATTGCGATTTGACAGCTGACACTTATGCTTCATCGTGACGTAAAAAGTTTTTGACATTAATTGTTTACAGTCATGGAATGGGGCGACATCGAAAATCGTATTGTTGTAGTTGGCCTACTAAAATGCAACATGGAAAAAGGCGATATCTTTAGGACAATGCGACCGCTTGGAATCACTCGCAATTTTGTGTATCGTGCTTTGAAGTTGTTTGAGGATACTGGTGGAGTACGAGACCATCAAAGATCCGGCCGTCTGCGCACTGTGAGAACTCCGAAAGCGAAATAGTGCCGTGAAGAAACGAATCGACCGAAAACCGCTGCGAAAACAGAAAATCTTGTCGCGGAAAATGTAAATTTCGCAAAAATCCATGTCTCGCATTATCAAAGAAGACTGAACACCTGCTAACGGCCGCATTGAAGGAAAAACGCAAGCGAAAATCGAAAGCGTTACTCAGCCGGTACGCAAAGAACGCTCACAGACAAATTCTGTTTACTAACGAGAAAATCTTCACTGTAGAAGGATCGTTCAATAAACGGAATGATCGTGTGTATGCTCGGTCATCCACAGAAGCGTCCCAATTCATCTAGAGGGTTCAAACAGGCCACCGTCCCGCATCTGTAATGGTATGGTGGGGAGTGAGCTACGATGGCGTTACCAAGTTCCATTTTTGCGAGAAAAGAATGAAAGCATCGGCCAAAGTATATCAATTGACCGTCTTGGAACCCATTGTGAAGCCTCTCAACCAATAAATATTCACCAATAAGCCATGGACTTGCCAGCAAGACTCTGCTCTAGCTCACAAAGCAAAAACGACTCAACGTTGCTCAAAAACAACGTTCCGGACATCATATCAACGGATGATGGGCCAGACCTCAACCTGTTTGATTACAAGTTGTGGTCTGTATTAGAGGGCATGACTTGCTCTACTCGACACCCAAATATTGAGTCGTTGAAGCGAGCCCTTGTCCGTGTAGTGGACAATTTGCTCCTGCATGAAGTGCGTCTCGCGATCGATGAGTGGCCACATCGTCTCAAGTCATGCTGGAAGTCATTATGAATAAATTGTTCTAAGAGATGTAGACATTAAATAACCCAATAAAAACAAAAAAAAAATTTCTAAAATATTAATTCGTTTTCATTTGGCGTCGATTTGTCTGTGTACCAGTATTTATGACTTGACTAAATAGTTATCAACAACACTAAATTAATTCCAGCTTAATTTATTTTTTCAAGTACTTAAAATTTGGTCATTATTTTCAAAATTTTTAATTAAAATAAGTTTGGGAGTTTGATAAATTAGCATATTAACAAAGTAAAAACATTATTTTGTAAATATATTTTATTAAAATATATATATATATATATATATATATATATATATATATAATATTAATTATTTAAATCTTTCCATTTTCAGTTTCAGTCTAAGTGGTAGACTCCACAGCACTAGTGATAGATTTTGTACTCATACTTGTTGACGCAGCCCATCATTAGTTACACTTACTAATTGTAAAATTTTCCTTTTAATGTAACTCCACTTTGCAAGGAGAATTAAAAAAATGAACACACCTGCAAAAATAAATTTAGGTACTAAATTAGGAAGAAAAGAACGTATGCAGTGCAAAATTTAAATACAAACTGTTCAAAATCGACACTAGAATGTAGAGAATTCTTTTCTTTCAAACTTAGATAGTAAAGAGTTATTTAATAAATGACTGCATATAAATAGTCGAAAAAATAAAACGTTTAATAATAAAAAATTAAAAATGAATATGCAAAGTGAACTCCTTAATTTCCAATACATAGACTGACCCTTCGTTTCATGTTACTGAATGGAAAGTATGTTGTTCTATTCTATGGGGACGATTTGTAAATTTCCTAATCTTTAGGTACTTACGAATAAATGAAACAATTCAGGATTGTCAAAATTGTCAAATCCGGTATTCGTGGCGAAAAGTCTACTATGCGATAACCAAAGAAATGATGCAATAATTCCATTGCTTCATTTGTCTAGATTATTGCTAAAAACATCGCTAACGAGTCACTCTATATATTGAAAATGAAGGAGCTCACTGTGATTCTCGCTTTTATATGTAATACAATGTACATAAACTGATTTTGTGATTAAAATTGTTGAAATTGGTGGGTTATTTACAAGAATTTCTATCGGGAATTCCCCGTCAAAAAAGCATTTTCGTTTCCCAACTAAATCAAGAGTTACTAATAGACTTCAAGAGAAAATTAAACCTTAAGATATTTGAGAGAGGTAGTGGGCAATTTCGTGACATAAACGGTAAATTGGCTAATGCTATCAATGAACCACTCAATTTTGAAAAGAAATCTAGGGTCATCCTAAATATTATTATTCGTACGCAAAGATATTTTTTTGGAAGTTTAAGTTTAGAGACGTGTTAGTTTGTCATGGTTTACAGTAATTTTCCTTCGTACGTAAAAATATACATAAAAACTTGCTTGGTATTTTTGACTCATTATCTGCGTGAGAAATGTTAAAATGGAATTAATAGACTTCTCAAATCTCACGTATTGGTCTTCGTAGGAAACATCTTCAGCTGAATATTTAATAAAAACATTTCTTGCACAAAGGCAGTAAATAAAGTTGTTAAAGTTATATAATGGTTTCTTACAAATTAACACCGACGACAATTAAATTTCGTTAATCATTTCATAATTATAAGCGACTGTTCTTAAAGCGCAAGAAGGAAAACTGTCCACTTCAATAAATTTATTTTAATCATTTTATTTAATTTATAAAGAATACATTTCAATAAAAAAGTTCGTATTGCTGTAGCAATTTTTATAGATAATATAAAAAAATATGAAGAAAGGTTATCTATTTTCGCGAAAACTTGTTTACGAAAACGTTAACAATACTATTTCACATATTTTTTATTAGAAATTCTTTGAAGGTCATCCAATAATTCGCGTGATTAACATAACATTACTCACAAGTAACTTGTTTAATTTATTTACTATTAAATATTCCGTCGAATTCAAATACCTGAAAATTATATTATTTCTTCCCAAACTATTTTTTTTATTGTTTCAAAAATATATTAAAAAATGTCGTTACATAAAATTTCTATAATTACCTTGGAGACAGTTGCAGGTGTCCAAAAGAAGTTCAATGTATTTAGAAACCATATTTTTCTTAAAATCAACTACAGATGATATAACTTCGAAAATCCAGTTTATTCCCATAAGTAAAGTTAGTTTCAATATTATCGGAAACCTGTTGACATAATTATTAAAAAAAAGTCCTCCACCTGCATACATAATAATATTTTACAGTACTTTTTATATTGAAAATTCATTTTCTTTCTCTTTGCACTATCGCTAGAATTCTTGATTTTACATAAACTCCGCTTAACTTGTATAAAATACCATATAATTTTCACAAAGAAACCTAAATTGATAACAATTAATATTCCTACAGGTAGTAAAAAATATAATGTATGACCGTAGTTGTATTCTGGAATCAGAAATCATATTATTATATTTATGTGCGATGACTTTTCTTATGGAGATATTCAGAATTGTTTAGTAATAGAGAGCTTTGATGCGTTTGTTCCTCGTTGGATAAGCTAGAACTCCAATTTCCGAAATAGATTTTGCATTGCGGAGTTTGTAACTTTGTGATAAAAATTGCACGGATCGTACATTTCAGTTTAAGCGAGAAAAGTTATAACTACAACACACAAATTTGAGATTGGCGCCTACAGAATCGGACGAACGAATCTTTGCCACTTTCTGACACAGTTATTTCTCTCGATGCGATGTGAATCTTTAGATATAGATACGTATATCTGTGCGTTGCGTTGATAATGATCAGTACTCGATATTTCACACGCGGAGTAATTTTGAATGGAAAACGGCATAATAACAGGCTGGTGTTCATGGGCTGTGCAAATGAATTTATTGGACGATTTCCAGACACAAAGTACGATTGCGCTAAAGCAGTTTTTCTTAATGTGGATTGTTTTAGAGATGTAAATTGTCAAAACTACGAAATAACAAATGTGATGGAGGACCTACAGACTAATTTGTGTGAGATTACATTTTAATTCCGACGGTTTCTTAATGTACCATTTAAGATAGTGAAGTAGAAATCGTTTCGGACAAAGCGAAATCCTAAGAATGAATTATCAAGCGATTCAACGTTCACTAATTATTTATCACATGTGCGTGGAAAAATTGAGATTATTCTGAAATCTGCTCTAAGAAATGATAAAGTGTGGTTGAACTGTGATGACTATAGATTGTAAAAAAATCTATTCTTAATATTATAATACACACACTAGAACCTCACCAACAGACATCTCTAGTTTTATTAGCTAGTAAAACATTGTCAAACTGTACCGGAAAGACTATTCACAGTGTGATTCTAAGACCACTAGAAAAAAGTCAACTATCTACAAAGCAATTAGTGATGTTTGTTACTGGCGCACTGGCTCGTCAATACTTTATGTGGGATGTTATCTTAAAGAGGAGCGCTCAAATTTACGACTTGTATCGTGGCTATTTTGTGTATTACATCTGGTCGCTGAAACTATACGCATTCTGTTCAGTAGCAAATCTATATTATTTAATACAAGAAAGTTTTTCGTGAAATTTTTTTAATGTATTCGAGAACTGCCCAAACACTTTGTAATATTCCAGACACTTCCCAACCTATTCACGTTGGAACACATGGTTAGACGAAGTATTTATTGTAATTAAAATATTTGGAAAATAAAGTACTCAGTATTGCAGTTCGACTCTAAAGAAACAATAGTCATCAAGGAGATACAGTCGAAATTATAGATCACTCAAGTCGAAACAGATTTACAAGCTATTCATATGAATTACATAGCGTTAGCGAAATCCGAAGAAACTAACAAAATATTTATTGATATTAGTGATCGAATTAAGAATAGTGGATGAAGTGTAAACAATGCTATGCACTTTAACTGACGAGATAAGAGTTTCGTTGTGTATTTAGTAAAAATTTAGATTTTACTAGACTAAGAAAGGGTTCCTCCGTGAACGCAATTCAAAGACAATTTTAACGACGTAAAGAGGGACTGGGCACTGAACAATTATCTTATACATACAGGAACTTCTACATAGCGCTAAGCAGATATTTAATACCTGTGTCCTATGTAAGTGTTTAACGGCAATAATAACATAAAATGTATTGCTTACTACCAGTTATTAATTATTTTAATGCGGTACGTCTATGATATATGCCAGAGTTTGTGCGCCTTGGTCATATCATGAAACTACGAGGGTGGTCTGAAAAGTTTCCGACCACAACGTGAAGGTGGCAGCACTGATCAATAAAACCTAAGTAATGTAGTTGTATATCTATTGTCAGGTACTCACCGAAGCGTTTGCCATTTAGTACGCGCAGTTGTTATTTGACAGTCGTTTGAGTGAGTCCATGTGAGTGTCGAGTACCGGGCTGTCATTAAATATATCCTGTGCTACATAAAACAATGTATAACAGTGGAAGAGTATGTATTAAGTCATCGTTGTATATTCAGTAAAAATTCAGATTTTACTAGACTAAGAAAGAGGTCCTCCGTGAACGCAATTCAAAGACAAACATGAAGATTACATTACTGGACACTGAACAATTATCCTATCTATGCAGGAGTTTCTACATAGTGCCAAGCATTTATCCAAGAGAATATGGAGGTTATGTTGCAGATGTTTAATACCTGTGTCCTAGGTAAGTGTTTAGCAGGAATAATAACATAAAATGTATTGCTTACTGTCGGTTATAAATTATTTTATTGCGGTACATATATACGTCTATGATATGCGCCTTAGTCAAAACACGAAACTACCAGGATGGTCTAAAAAGTTTCCGACCTCGACGTGAAGGTGGCAGCACTGATCAAAAAAAAGCTGAGGAATGTAGTTGTATATCTATTGCCAGGTACTCACGAAAGCTTTTGCCATTTAGGACAAGCAGTTGTTATTTGACAGTTATTTGAGTGAGTCGATGTGTCGAGCTGTCATTAAATATATTCTGTCCAATAATAAATTAATATTAAAACGAAAATTTACTATAACATTTCGCTAAAAGCGAAATTATTTTAATGGATACTTCAAACATCGAAATACAAAAATATTCGAAACAGTGAAAAGTGTAGCTGAGGATAATTTTTTTTAAGGAATATATTAGTTACGAAGTATCACTGATATTTACAAGAATCCTGAAAAGTGGTAATTACCAAATGAAGAGAGTAATAATAATAAATTCTCATAAAAGACCTTGAAGATCTATGTGGAACTAGTATGGTAGGTTTATGATGACTATTATCTCGCTGTGGTCATGAGATCGTAACAGAGATCGAACCCTAATCAGCACGCGCTTAACTTAATGATCTGGTCCATAAACCAATACCGTAAGAATGGAAAGATTTCAAGACAATTGGAATAAAAAAAATACGTAAACAAAATTTCATACCTTGAAATCTGTTTTCTAAGAAACATCCGCCCTCACCGATATGTGGGTATATAGATTCTGGTACTTCAAATATTTTTTCACTAGCCATATAAACTATTAACATTAATATAAAAGGAATCATTAAAGCATAACATGTATAGCATAACATGATCTTGATAGCTGCTGCTTCGGTTAGCCATGCTCTTCCTGTTATACTTCTAAAATAAAAAGTATCTTTAGTACATGTAGATAATTAAGTAAACTAATTAATTAGTACTACAAACATAGCAATACAAGAACAACACACATTTCTTTATCTCTCTCGCTATCTAAATCTAAGGAAAATGATTCATCACATGACCGCTTGAAGACTATAAGAAGACTAGATATATATATATATATATATACAAGGGGTGGAAATAAAAAAACCGAATTATTTTTCTTTTTCAATATATTCACCTATACATTTTTACATCTTTCAATTAATTTATTTATACCCTCATAAAAAAATGATTTCTCTTTATCTGCAAAATAGAAACTGCCTCCTTGACTTCATCATCGGCAGTAAATTTTTTACCCCGCAGCTCTTTTTTCATTTTCGGAAACAGGTAATAATCACTCGGGACCAGGTCTGGGCTGTGGGGTGGGTGATTCACAATTTCGAAGCCCACCTTATGCAGGGCAGCTAACGCAACGCGGCTCTTGTGGATGGGCGCGTTGTCGTGCAAAAGCAGAACACCTTTTGTCAGTTTTTCCCGTCTTTTCTCTTTAATGGCTTCTTTTAGTCGCTCTAATATTGAAGCGTAATATTCTCCGGTTATAGAAACACCTTTATCTTTATAATCAATCAACAATATTTCTTCCGAGTCCCAAAATACCGTTGCCATGAGTTTCCCAGCTGATTGTGACACTTTAAATTTCTTGGGAGGTGCTGTGCCCTTTTTATACCACTGCATGGAGTCTTGTTTGGACTCAGGTTCATAATGATGAACCCAAGTTTCGTCTCCAGTAACAATTCTACTCAATACACCATCCTTGTCTTCATTACAGAGGTCCAAAAATAACACTCTACGCGCTGTTGTTTTTGCGGCGGCGAAGAAACATATCTTGCGCTGACCTTAGACATGCCGAGATGATCGTGTAGGATTTTAAAAATTGTTGTATATATCCAACCATTTCTGCGAGTTGTTTCACAGTCGAGAAAGTACAATTTGTTCAACTTTTTGGATAAGTGGTCAGACAATGCTCCTGCCGGCCTGACAAGGGATTCCCTTCCTTGTTTAAATAGATATGCCACTTGTACACCATGGTTTTTCCTGGACAAATAATAAACCAATGAATATAAAAATGCCTGGTAAGGAACTTTATAAGCACATATTCGATTTTTTCCATATTTCACTTTTCACTCCTGATTATGTTAAAAGCCAAAGACTAACTGTCTAATAACAATGAAACTTCGTATTTATACTAATCATGAGTCGCTATATACATCTACAACCCGCTCATTCCGCTAATATAAAAACGCTCCCTCGTATATATACATATATATATATATATACACGTGGGTAAGTTTTCTATATAGATGTGAAATAAGCAGCAGATAGCTTTTAAAGATTACTACTAAAAGGTAATGGACACAGGTCAAAATGAAGAAAATGAGGGAAAAGCAACCGTGGTAGTAATGGGACATAAACATCAGATAGAAGAAATTATAAGTCAAGGACATGAGAAAGCTATAGCAAGGCCGAAATTTATGAAAAACTACGAGAGTAAGTGACATTACACCGGAAACAATCAAATATATGAAGGAAGCGGGTAGAGAAGGATTAAGAACATTACTAAACCAATAAAAGTAAAGAAGGAAATACTTAAAGTATAGGACACCGGAATTGCTTTGCCCATATATAAAAAAAAGGAGACAAAGTAAAAAGATATAACCTCAACGAACATGACAAGAATTGTAGAAGATATAATTTTCGTTTCCAGACAAATAATAGGCAGAATATAAATGAAGGGAGCGGTAGACATAGCTTTCATCGACCTAAAAAAAACCATCGACAGCATTAGAATGTAGTATTTCTACATCCTATATACATCTCACTTTATATAATATCAAGCATGTAAATTTCGTGTGGAATAGAAGAGTTGATAGCTTTTAAAGACTTCATTGTTTGTCGAAGTATTTGCTACGAAGATTAATGCACTTTTGCATGCGCTCGAACCATCTATGGAAGCAGTTGTTCCACTTGTTTGCTGGTACAGTCAAAATTGCGTTTTTGAAGGAATCGACTGTGCCTTCTGACGATTGGAACTTTTGACCACGCAGTCCGTTCTTGATTTTCGGAAGAGTAAAAAAATTGATGACTTACGACAAGCCAATGGATGTATACCAATCGGCGGTATCAATTCTTTAATCTTGTAAAGGAATTGTTGCTAAATAGCCTGTTTTCATTTTTTTGGAGACATTTCGAGAACGGATCACTTTTGCCGGCTTTCTTCATCTTGAAACACCCAAACAGACGACGGCGTTTATTTCCTAGCTCGTATGAGTAAATCCAAGATTTATTACCATTGGAAATGTTGTACGCGTTTTTACACTTTTCGACTTTCAAGCGAGTTTTTTGACACCAATTCACCCTAGCTGCTTTCTGTTCTTCAGTCTACAGATGCGGAATCCAATGGGAAACTGATTTTTTTACACACAATTCTTTATGCAAAATTGTCTGAATTGAGGTTTTCCAATAATGCTATATGTCACATGTTGTTCGTTGATGATCTTGCGAGCAGCATTGATGTTTTCCTGAGTGTGATTTCTCCATACCAACGAGAAATTCTTGACTGATGTGGTGCTTCATTGCCGAAAATAGAACTAACTCGGCGAGGTAAATGGTAATAGTGATTTCAACTGGAATAGCCTAGCACATTAGATAATAGTATATGCCATACAATCTATATTAAAATAAAATCCCACATGTCTTAGGATCTACTGCATCGAACCTTCTGTGATACAAAAATATATTTTCGACCATTGCCATTATTATTTGTCAAATTCTCACGCATAGAAGACAAATGACGGCTAGAATATTATATTGCAGTGACAAGCATTTAAATTTAATTTTCGCTCTTGAAAGACCTGTGTGAAGTTAAGGTAGATTAAAAACTCACTTTAGCAATGATAACTAACATCAGTCTTTCGTTTGGTCGACTTATGATGACTTATGTAAAATTTATGTAGACTTATATTATGAAAATTAAACTACATCTAAGAAGAGCGACATTTTCAATTATTTAGAGCCCCTACAATATCACTAAATTACTTTCGGATAAATAGTAATTAGTACTTACCCTATATTGCTCCAGATGTCATAAGACATTACGTTGAGCCAGCAAAATGAAGCAATGAAAGTAAAATAAAATGTATAACCTAAAACACAATCAAAAACAATGTTTTCTGTATCATGCAAGCCCCTAAAATATTACCCACTGGTTTGCAGTGTCCTTTTGGAAAATGTTTTAATTGTTTCGTGGCCAGTAAAACAAAAGCAATTATTTGGAAAATACAGTAGCACACTGTTATTTTATGGATTCTTTTCTTTAACTTTTGTATGAATATAGATATCAATATGGTTATCAGCAAACATACGCATGACAGGAGGAAACAAGATACGGTTAGCAGAAATCTTATCTCATACTGATTGCTTTTCCCACAAAACAATAGAATGTCTGTTGCATTTCCGTCCATCACATCGTTCTCCAGACAATACATATATTCACTGACCTTATACTCTATCCATTCATATGAAATTCAAATAAATGTTAACCTACAAATGTGTGGAACTAAAAGGAAAATATGAAATTCAAATAAATGTTAACCTCAAATGTGTGGAACTATAATAATATACAAATTCAGTATATAAATTAGACAAATAACAATTAGAGAGTAGGATGAGCAAGAAGGAATAAATCAATCATCCGAGGGGTTATAGCGGGAAAGATTTTTATTATAGTGACATAGAATCTGAGCGACAAAATGGAAGAAATTGTGGACTTTATGAAGGAGCTGATAATGGCAATTAAGGAAATTACAATAAGAATACAACGATTCATATATTCATTGTATTCTTGTTGACTTCTTCTAATTTTCCCAGAACTGAAGACAAAAAAATAGAAAGGAAAAAGGCAGTAGAGGAACTAAAAGAGAGAAAGGTGTCTTCAGAGTAGGAAAAAGAAAAAGTCATATCGTATCAGATTTGGAGAAATCTAAACACGAAATAAGGGTCATAAAGTTAAAATAGGATATTCGACTGCAACAACTAATGGAAAAACATGGAAGTGGGATGAAAAACCAGATGTTTTGAATGAGATTGAAGCTGCAAACTCTAAAACACCATAAAACTAATAAAAGATGAGGAAAGGGATAAAGCAGAAACAACCAGGACAAGGAAAAATACAGGAGTACAAAAAGAAAATCACGAAGGAAAATTGGTTGATATGGGCTGAGGTAAAAAACTGAAAAAAGAGCGAAAGCAGGTGTAGGTTTAATATGTAAGGAATACTCTGTACAAAGTGCAAACCATTAAGAAAGAAGTTAACACAATAATAATAGAATATGGGATAGATGAAGAGGATGCTAAAGAGACAAAGGATTAATTCTTTAAGAAAATACAAGAAAAATTAGATAAAGCAGAGGAAAGCACGATGAACATGGGAGATATGAATGAAAGAATGGGAAAACAAAACGAAAGAATAAAAAAATAATTGGCAAAGAAGAGCTTTCCATAGGAAACGATTTTATAATCACAGCAAACGTTAAAAATATAACAGATTCGTAGAGAGTGAAACAGGTTAAAAGTTTCAAGAACTAAGATGCTTTTATATAAGATAACGGAAGAGGAGTGAAGAAAACTAATGACAGAGTAGGAAAAGTGAGGAAAGTTTTCAATGTGCTAGGGAGGCCTTTCTTGAGGAAGAATAAAATACCAAAAGATGTAACAGTAGATGTCATAAAAAGTGATATCTCAGATTTCAGTTTCATTTTTTTGTTATATGTAGTATGTTTAGTATTTAACATTTTTACAGAATATTTTACTATCTGCTGTAGAAAAATTACTATCCTCAAGCTTTATAATTTTAGAAAATTTATTTTATTTGTACTTTTCGAATATATATGCAAATATGAATTATCAGTTATGATGAAATTATCTACTGAAATTTATCGAAAACCTAAGCATAATGCATTGATTTCAGTAGTTTAATAGAAATGCTCCCTTTCTAATTTTTTTCTGAAACTAATTCCATTTCCTCGGTCAATTTGTACATTCGAAATACCTTTCCTAAAATGCATAAAGATTAAATCAGGACTATTTGCCGATCACGTGTTCACTGTCGTATGAAATAAGATGTCGACAGGAAGTGAGAATGTCAAATTAAATACTATATTTATATTAGTGTCAGATGCGATAATGTACTATATACATACATAACCTGTAAACCTATAAATAACAAATGTAAAAGCTGCCTACGTAGGTTACCTAAGTGTAAACTTACAAGCATGATGATATAAATATGATAAATTAGCTTTTAGAACAATAACAAATAGCAGCGGTAAAGTACAGGGAATATAAGTCAAATATCAAAGCACTATTTTATCTATATTATACGCGACGTATGCATGCATAAAACACATGCTCTGCATACGCCTGTTTCTATTTTTTCATGATTTCTTGACAAGTTTTAGAGCTTAACTCTATTAGAAAAACACTTGCGCCCTTTCTTCAACATGTGTGACTAGCGATGACCTAGACAAATACCGGTGTATGGCGTATTTTGCAGCGTTTGCACCGGCAAACTCGGGTAGTTGCAACAATACGAGGGTACTTTGACAAGTAGTGAGAATGGAAAAGAAAAACGATTTTTTTAAATACAAAATAGTTTTTATTGTTCAATATATTCTCCTAAAAGAGCAATACATTTATTCCAACGGTGTTCCAATGCCCTTATGCCATCTCTAAAATGCGATTCTGGAAGGCTGGCAAAATACTCATTTACGAAAATGATAAGCTCGTCGTTAGACGAAAATCTCTTTCCACCTAGTGCCGTTTTCAATTTTGGAAAAATGTGGAAGTCGGAAGGGGCTAGATCCGGCGAATAAGGCGCATGCGGTACTAATTGGGAATGCAACTCGTAGATTTTGGACATCGCAACTGTGCTGGTATGCGAGGGAGCGTTGTCTTGGTGAAACAGAAACTTTTTCGTTGCCATTCCTGGCCGTTTAGCACGAATCTCAACATTTAACTTTTGTAGAAGTTCTGCATAATATTGTCCGTTTATTGTAGCACTTTTCTGAAGGTAATCAATGAGCAAAATGCCCTTTGAATGCCAAAAAATTTATGCCATCACCTTGTTTGCCGATAAAGTGGTTTTCGCTTGCTTTGGAGGTGCAGAACCACGTTCTAACCATTGTTTCGACTGTTGTTTAGTTTCGGGTGTACTGTAGTGTATCCACGTTTCATCGCAAGTAACAAATCGCCTACAAAAATCAACCGGATTCCGCTTATAAAGGTCCAAACACTCATTGGAAATGCGCAAGCGAGTGAACTTTTGATCGGTCGTAAGCAATCGCGGTAGCCATCTTGCCGAAAGCTTGGAAAGGCGCAATTCTTTCGTTAAAATGTGGTGTACGCGTTCTGTTGAAATTTTTACCATGTCTGCTATCTTTCTCACTTTGAGTCGTCGATCTTGCGTAATAATATTATGGATTTTTATAATCATTTCCTTAGAAGTCACGATTTCGTGTGCTCCAGAGCGCGCTACGTCAACACAGCTTGTTCTACCACGTTTAAATTCATTTACCCATCTACTTATTGTGGCGAATGATGGAGCAGATTCACCTAATGTTTCCCGTAACTCATCTTTTATTTCGGTAGCTTTCATACCCTTAATTACGAAGTATTTAATCACCGCACGATACTCTGCTTTTTCCATTTTAACAAAACGACGTGTTGCTTCTTTTTCAGTCAGCTGTCAAAAATAAACTAATCAACCGATTTATCTAAATATCGGAATATAAACATATAAATAGGCAACCTATATTACAGTTCATTTGTTTTACCAATTAGAGCGCCCCCTATGTGTCATTCTAACTACCTGTCAAACCATCTTCGTACATATGAAGAATTGTTTTATGTACATTTTTATCAACAGCATAATTCACTTGTATGATTTACTATAAATTATGTTAATAATAATGTACGTTACTTATAAATAAATAAGAAATTAGTTAAATTTTAAAAGATTGTATACTAATTCATTGGTACATATATCAATACTCATTTAGAATTGTTTATTACACGAGTATACACGGTTTTGGACTCGAAAAATCAAAAGTTATTTCTAGGATCATTTGGGACATTGAATGCGAATCTTTTATTCGTTCTTTAAGATTGGTTCCAATTTCCCAGATATTGAATAAATAAATTCTTTATGAAACTCAATAGTAATGATTAATTATCTCCTGACGACTACAACTGAGTTGTCGAAATACAGAATATGAGCATTGTGATCAGAAGTTTTATTTATTTTGTTAATTGATTCAATTTACAATAGCCTCCAATAAAATTTAAAAACTATGGAAATACATTTTTTCAAATTTTCCCTTGAAGG
>JAVIWB010000640.1:0-16645 GCA_031893035.1 Dermolepida albohirtum
AGCTAGGGCTCTGCCCTTTTGCTCTCAATCTTCGTCGTGATTAATCTTCACATTGACGTTTGAGCTACTCCGATATCTAATCGTTTTCGTCGCTGTCTATTTCCATCGCTGGCCTTCTGTATTTTTGGTGTGTTTTCGGGTAATCTGTTACGTGTGTAAGTGTCGCGTTTGGGTGTGTTTTTATCGCTTTGTAGAAGCTCTTTGCTCGGTTCTTAATGTGGTCGATTAGCGGTTCTAATCCCGCCTCTCTGTGTATTTGTGTGTTTCTCATGTACCACGGCGCCCTGAGTGCCATCCGTAGTGATGTGTTTTGGAACGCGTTTAATTTGTTTTTGTATGTCTTATTTACGTGTAGCCATATGGGCGATGCGTATGTTGTGATTGGTCTTATTATTTGTTTATAAATGAGTAATTTTGTTTTCGCGGTTAGTGTTGATTGTTTTCCCGTTAGCATCATCAGAGCGCTGCGGGCTTGTTTGGCTTTTTTAATTGTGTTCTTTACGTGTGGTGTGTATGTAAGTCTTTTATCTAGGGTGACGCCTAGATATTTTACTTCTTCTGTCCATTTAATGCGTGTGTTTTTAATAGTCAAGTTTGTTGCGGGTGGTTTTTTCTCGCGTTTGAACACAATTGCTTGTGTTTTGTCTGTGTTAATCGCGATGCGCCAGGTGTGGCACCAGTCTATGAGTTTGTTTGTGTTTTCCTGTAGTTTTTGTATCGCGATGTCTTCTTTGAAAGATTGTGTCAGTATCGCGGTGTCGTCTGCGTATGTGGCGATTATTCCTCGTTGCGGTTTAGGAATATCCGCGGTGTATATCGCGTACAGGTGTGGCGACAGTATTGATCCCTGTGGGACGCCTGCCGTCAGCACGTGTGTTGACGATTGTGTATCTTGTATTGTAATTTGGAATGTTCGTCTGTAAAGGTATGATTGTATGATTCGTGTTATGTGTTTAGGGTAGTTGTACGTGTGTAGTTTGTGTATTAGCCCTTGATGCCACACACGATCGAAGGCGTTTGATATGTCAATAAATATTGCCGCGGTTTTTTGATTTTTGTTATAACCGTCATTTATGTATTCGGTCACCCTGGATAACTGTGTCGTGGTTGAGTGTATGGGTCTGAAACCGTGTTGTTCGTCTGGTATTATGTTTTGTGTTTCGGAATGTTCCACTAATCTGGTAAGTAATAGCCGGTCTATTACTTTGCTTACTGTGGAGAGCAAGCTTATCGGGCGGTAGTTCGCGGGGTTTTTGTGATCCTTACTCGGTTTCGGGAACACAATAATTTTCGCGTGTTTCCATTGCTCAGGATACGTTTGAATTTTTAAAATCGCGTTTGCTATGGCGAGAATGAACATTAGTGTTTTGTGTGGTAGCGCTTTCATCATCGTGTTGTTTATGCCGTCAAATCCGGGTGCTTTGTTGTTTTTCGCGCGTTTTATCGCGTGTTTTATTTCGTTCGGTGTGAAAAAGTCGTCGTGTTGTGTATTTTGTGTTTTTGTTTCTCTGTTTACTTGTCTGTGTGTGTTCGCGATGTGCCGTATGTCAGTGTTTTCCCAATTCGGCGTGCATTGGGTTTCTATCTGTGCCGCGAAAGTCTCTACTTTTTGTTGGTCCGTGATCGCGATCCCGTTTTCCGTGATGAGTGGCGGGATTGTGATTTGCTCTTTTTTGAGCGTTTTACACAGTCGCCACAGATCATTGTGTCGTTTGTCCGTGTCAATCTTTTCGAGTTTGTTTTGCCATTCGGAGTTTTTGAACTCGCGAATGGCGTCTTTTACCTGTTGTTGCAGGGCGTTTAGTGTTGTTTTGTCGCGCGGGTCTAGTGTATTGTGGAATTTTCTTCGCGCTTTGTTTTTGTCTCTGATTAGCTGTTTTATGTAGTGTGGTAGTTTGTCCGTGTGGTGTTTGTGTGTTACTTGAAACGTGCTTGCTGCCGTGGCTGTTTTAATAGTGTCTTGTATTTGTGTGACCGCGTTCTCTAGTTCGTGCTTGTCGTTTATATGTGTTATGTTCGGCGTGTTCTGGTTTAGGTATGTTGTGAATGTTTTCCAGTTCGTGTGTGTTGTGTTGTATGTGTGTTCTTTTGTTCCCATTTCCCAGTGAAGGATAATTGGGTTGTGATCCGAGCTCAGAGCCTCCTCTGTTTCAATTGTCGGTGTGTTGTGTACGTTATTTGTGATCGCGATGTCTAATATGTCCGGTCTGTATCCTCGATGGAAGAATGTTGGTTTGTCGGGTGCTATGACGTTCACACCGCGCTTTTCGTGGTATTTTTGTAATTTTCTCCCGTGTTGGTTGTCGGTTTGGCAGCCCCATACTTTGTTTTTCGCGTTTAGATCCCCCGCTATTATGATCTGTTTGTTATTGTCGAGTATTCTGTCGAACTCTTCTTCTTTGAGCTTCGCCTGCGGGGGCAGGTATGCCGCGTACACGTGGATATCACCCTTTCTTGTGTGTATCATCACACCGTTTGTCTCGAGTTCTGTCGTGTCTGGTATCGGTAATTGAGTGTGTTTTATGTTCCTTTTTATGTAGATCGCTGTTCCACCTCCTGGCGTTTGTCTGTCCCTTCTGTATGTCCTGTAATTTCTTAAGTTTAGCCTTTGCGCCGGCTGTAGGTGCGTCTCCGATACCAGTATTACGTCTGCTTGTTTGTCTTCGGCATATATTTGTAGCTCTTGTTTCTTCAGTCTTATTCCATTCGCGTTCCATGCGACTATCGTAAGTGCCGCTGGTTTGATTGTACTATCCATTAGAATAGTCGTAGTAATGTCTGTGTATGTTGCATGAATGTTTTCGTGTCGTTCGCGGAGGGGTTTGTTTTGCTGAAGGCCAGCAACATTTCCCCTAGTGCAGCTGCGGCTATCGCCGTCTTGCTGGTGTTATTTTGTGTGTTTGGTTGTTCTTGTGTGCGTGTTGTGTTTGTTTTGGTCTGTGTTACATTTGCGTATGTGTTTTTGTTTGTGTTTGTTCGTGTTTGTTGTGTTATTGGTGTTGTTGGCGTTGGAAGTAACGCCGGTTTTTGTGGTAAAGGTGTTTTCTGTGTGATTTTTGGCTGTGGCGCTTTGACGCACCCCCTGTAGTTTGCGGTGTGTTCTCCACCGCAATTCGCGCATGTGGCTGGCGTTTCCTTTGTCTTCTGGCATTCGTCTGTTCTGTGGTCTCCGCCACATTTCACGCACTTGTAGATTGCTCTACAAGTGGCTTGAGAGTGCCCGTACAGTTGGCATCTGTGACATTGCCCGTTGCTGGCTTTCCTTATTAGTGCTTCTACTCGCACTACGAGTTTGCAGATGTCTGTAATGCCGTATAATTCGGCTGCTTTTTCGCGCGACGCCTCCACCAGGACCATGGGGTACGGCGTTTTTCTTATTGGGTGTCTCATCCTTGACACCGCTATGGTTTCTATGCCTTTGTACCTGAGATCCTCCTGAATTTCTTCAGGCGTGAAATCTTCAGGGATGCCGCGGATTACAACTTTTAATGTCCGCTCCTCTTCTAGCCGGTAAGTGTGGTACGGCGTCTTTTTATTGTCTAGCAGCCTTGTTGCTGCCCTGAAATCGTCGGTCGTCGCCGGCTGGATTTTTATTCCTTCTTCGACGAGACGCGCTTTGGTAAACCTTATCCTTTTACTGTCCATTTCTCTGTTTAGTGTGCCCCAAACGTTCTTGTCCCGTACTATGATTGGGGGTATTTTATTTTGTTTTTTGTCTTTGTTGTCGTTTGTTGTGTTCGTTGTGGTTTTTGTGGGTTTTTCTGTGTTTTTATTTGTGTATGAAGCGGATGGTGTTTCTTTCTTTGTGTGGTTGTCTTTTTTGCATTTGGTTGTTTGTTGTTTGATTGTTGTGTTGTTTGTCTCGTCGTCCGAGTCGCGATGTTTTCGCTTGTTTTGTACAAGCGTGAAAGGCGTTTTATCAGGATCCTCATCCTCGTCGGAGGAAGGGATGACGACTTGCATCGCCGCGCCTTTGTCTTTGTTTAGTGTGGTGTTTGTGTATTTTGTGTCTTCCGTGTCTTTTGTTGTTGTGTGTTCGTCCTGTTCCATGTCTTCCTGCTCATCTAGTTGCATCAGCAACGTTTTCACATATAGTAGTATGTCGGTCAATTGTTGGCGATTTAATTTTTTCGCCGTGTCTGTGTCCGCGAGCGCGTTGATTGGTGTGTCGATGACAATGTCTATCGGCTTTACCGGTTTTTGTTGTGTCGGTGTTTGTGTTTTGTTTGTCTTTGTGTTGTGTGTTTTGGTTGGGTTGTTTGTGTTGGTGTCGGTATTTGTATTTGCTTTCGCAATCTTACCCGAAGACGTGGGTTTCCTCGCATCTTCGTTTTCCATATTTGTTTCCGTTTCCTTCGCTTTCTTTGTCGCGGACGGTTCACCGTCTAAGTGGCGCCGGCCGCCGCCGCCGTCGCCCGAAGAGCCGACGAGAATCGAAAGTGAGGAGCCTGGGAATTTGCGCGTTGTAATTGATGTCTCTATCTTGACTGTTGTTTCTCCTATTGGAAACACTATATTGCACTTTGATATACACAATAGGACTTAAACCTTGTAATACCAGAAGACATATGAGTGGCACTCTTTCATAAATAGGATGAGAGAGGTGGGGGTTCGAACTATCCGGAAAGGTAATTTCAAATTAACACGGATTTAGTCATAAATAAATAAATACATTAAGCTAAGGCTAATGCATCAATTAGGCAAATAAGCAACAATAGGTGAATATCCCTTGTGTAATTAAGGCTCTTAGATTATAAAATATAGCGTATCTGCATTTTGTTGAAACCAGAAATGAATTTTGATAATGGGAAAGTTTTATTATTACCAAGTAATAATATTTATATTTCTAAATTTGTTTTTACGCACTTGAGGCGAATCGCTCTTATCACAAAATATCCTCGTTTAAGAAATATTGTTTGTTCATAGATAATATAAAGTTACTATAAAAAAGAAATAAGTAAATTCGAATAGTAGATCGAAATGAAATTAAATTCATTATTTGCCAATTTTATTCACCCTTAATAATTTCACTTCTCAATTTTACGTGTTACATTTCATGCAAAGCACCTTGTATATGAGTTTAAATCAGAAAAAGTTAATATAGATGATCATATTCTATTTGCTTGTTTGTGTACATTCGAAAGATATAGGGAAGCAACATAAAAGTCATTTAATTGATTTTCAGTAAAAAAACGTCACCTAATGTTTTTTCAAACTATCCAAACCCTGAGAAAAATGAAATTAATATTTAAAATTTAAAGTGGGTATATAATTTATTTATTATATACAATTTTTAATATCTGTCTCTTAACTAAAATTTGCAAATTGCAAACTATTACAGCATATTAGTTTTGATGCCTATGAATTAGGCCAGTATTTTAAAGTATAGTGTATTAATTGCAAATAATTTTAAAACACGTTTTTCCAACCTCTTCTTCACATATCTGTTGTGTTTTTTTTCTATCAATTTATAAAAATAATAGAAAAATTATTTGTTCAATGAAACTCAATACCTATTTATTAATAATACTTTATTGGGGACATGAATTATAATTAAGAAAAGCATTTTTAAAAAAAAATTTGGTAACAAATACATTTTAAATATTATATATAGACATTTATACAAAGTCGAAATTTTTAAAATAACAAAGGGGTGCAAATGATTCTTAACGTTTCCTGCACACCGTGCCGGATGCACCGATTTTCTTTCCACTTAATCCTTTCTTCGGCAATAATTTGAAATGCACGATATTTTCCGTAAAATAAATTTTAGTATTGGAATTTTCACCGTTTTCTTTCCCGCTCAAGACGTTAAACTTTTGCCTTTCCACATTTTCTTGCAGCCGGGCGGATGTATTTTCAGGAACTTGTGACTTTTTTACCGCCATAAATGCTGTGTCTTGGTATTTAACACAACGGCATCTGCCATCGTAACAATTAAACTTTGCAACGACTGCTTTTCTTGTTCTTTCTTGAAATTTCCTATTTCCACCACAACTTTCTATTTTTATTCCCTCAAGTTTCACTTGTGCATTTTCTTCAGGCTTTATTACTTTAATAGGTCTTTCTGTATCCACTAGTTGTTGAAAACCGCTATTTATTACAAGAACACGTTCCAAAGGTCCCAACAAATCACTGTGCTTATACTGCCCAACACAAGTTGTATAACAATTGCATTTCGAATTTTTTCTAATCGGTCCGGCGATTAACTCCTTCTTGTTATTCCTACATTCACAATTTGACTGCTTACGAAGCACTTTTCTAAAGAATCTTCGAATAAGACTGAAAGTTGAGGTTTTTTGTTTTTCATATTCTCCGTAGGAAATCAACATTAACGAATCAACCCGGTTTTCTAGGTCGGAATGGTATAACCAAGGTTCTTCTCGTTGAAAATAATCCATCAGTACCTTTCTTACATCTGTACGAACAAGACAGACGCACAATAAATTTTCTTCCACA
Organism: Dermolepida albohirtum; assembly: GCA_031893035.1. Classification (NCBI taxonomy): domain Eukaryota; kingdom Metazoa; phylum Arthropoda; class Insecta; order Coleoptera; family Scarabaeidae; genus Dermolepida; species Dermolepida albohirtum. The sequence goes on from JAVIWB010000640.1 coordinate 6,460, forward strand.
CTATTAAACAAGTTTTTTAAAATATTCCTCATGATTAGGACTCACAAATACTAGGGACTTAAACCTTGTAATACCAGAAGACATATGAGTGGCACTCTTTCATAAATAGGATGAGAGAGGTGGGGGTTCGAACTATCCGGAAAGGTAATTTCAAATTAACACGGATTTAGTCATAAATAAATAAATACATTAAGCTAAGGCTAATGCATCAATTAGGCAAATAAGCAACAATAGGTGAATATCCCTTGTGTAATTAAGGCTCTTAGATTATAAAATATAGCGTATCTGCATTTTGTTGAAACCAGAAATGAATTTTGATAATGGGAAAGTTTTATTATTACCAAGTAATAATATTTATATTTCTAAATTTGTTTTTACGCACTTGAGGCGAATCGCTCTTATCACAAAATATCCTCGTTTAAGAAATATTGTTTGTTCATAGATAATATAAAGTTACTATAAAAAAGAAATAAGTAAATTCGAATAGTAGATCGAAATGAAATTAAATTCATTATTTGCCAATTTTCTTTACCCTTAACTGTTTCACTTCTCGATTTTACGTGTTACATTTCATGCAAAGCACCTTGTATATGAGTTTAAATCAGAAAAAGTTAATATAGATGATCATATTCTATTTGCTTGTTTGTGTACATTCGAAAGATATAGGGAAGCAACATAAAAGTCATTTAATTGATTTTCAGTAAAAAAACGTCACCTAATGTTTTTTCAAACTATCCAAACCCTGAGAAAAATGAAATTAATATTTAAAATTTAAAGTGGGTATATAATTTATTTATTATATACAATTTTTAATATCTGTCTCTTAACTAAAATGTGCAAATTGCAAACTATTACAGCATATTAGTTTTGATGCCTATGAATTAGGCCAGTATTTTAAAGTATAGTGTATTAATTGCAAATAATTTTAAAACACGTTTTTCCAACCTCTTCTTCACATATCTGTTGTGTTTTTTTTCTATCAATTTATAAAAATAATAGAAAAATTATTTGTTCAATGAAACTCAATACCTATTTATTAATAATACTTTATTGGGGACATGAATTATAATTAAGAAAAGCATTTTTAAAAAAAAATTTGGTAACAAATACATTTTAAATATTATATATAGACATTTATACAAAGTCGAAATTTTTAAAATAACAAAGGGGTGCAAATGATTCTTAACGTTTCCTGCACACCGTGCCGGATGCACCGATTTTCTTTCCACTTAATCCTTTCTTCGGCAATAATTTGAAATGCACGATATTTTCCGTAAAATAAATTTTAGTATTGGAATTTTCACCGTTTTCTTTCCCGCTCAAGACGTTAAACTTTTGCCTTTCCACATTTTCTTGCAGCCGGGCGGATGTATTTTCAGGAACTTGTGACTTTTTTACCGCCATAAATGCTGTGTCTTGGTATTTAACACAACGGCATCTGCCATCGTAACAATTAAACTTTGCAACGACTGCTTTTCTTGTTCTTTCTTGAAATTTCCTATTTCCACCACAACTTTCTATTTTTATTCCCTCAAGTTTCACTTGTGCATTTTCTTCAGGCTTTATTACTTTAATAGGTCTTTCTGTATCCACTAGTTGTTGAAAACCGCTATTTATTACAAGAACACGTTCCAAAGGTCCCAACAAATCACTGTGCTTATACTGCCCAACACAAGTTGTATAACAATTGCATTTCGAATTTTTTCTAATCGGTCCGGCGATTAACTCCTTCTTGTTATTCCTACATTCACAATTTGACTGCTTACGAAGCACTTTTCTAAAGAATCTTCGAATAAGACTGAAAGTTGAGGTTTTTTGTTTTTCATATTCTCCGTAGGAAATCAACATTAACGAATCAACCCGGTTTTCTAGGTCGGAATGGTATAACCAAGGTTCTTCTCGTTGAAAATAATCCATCAGTACCTTTCTTACATCTGTACGAACAAGACAGACGCACAATAAATTTTCTTCCACACTATTAAACAAGTTTTTTAAAATATTCCTCATGATTAGGACTCACAAATACTAGGGACTTAAACCTTGTAATACCAGAAGACATATGAGTGGCACTCTTTCATAAATAGGATGAGAGAGGTGGGGGTTCGAACTATCCGGAAAGGTAATTTCAAATTAACACGGATTTAGTCATAAATAAATAAATACATTAAGCTAAGGCTAATGCATCAATTAGGCAAATAAGCAACAATAGGTGAATATCCCTTGTGTAATTAAGGCTCTTAGATTATAAAATATAGCGTATCTGCATTTTGTTGAAACCAGAAATGAATTTTGATAATGGGAAAGTTTTATTATTACCAAGTAATAATATTTATATTTCTAAATTTGTTTTTACGCACTTGAGGCGAATCGCTCTTATCACAAAGTATCTTCGTTTAAGAAATATTGTTTGTTCGTAGATAATATAAAGTTACTATAAAAAAGAAATAAGTAAATTCGAATAGTAGACCGAAATGAAATTAAATTCATTATTTGCCAATTTTATTCACCCTTAATAATTTCACTTCTCAATTTTACGTGTTACATTTCATGCAAAGCACCTTGTATATGAGTTTAAATCAGAAAAAGTTAATATAGATGATCATATTCTATTTGCTTGTTTGTGTACATTCGAAAGATATAGGGAAGCAACATAAAAGTCATTTAATTGATTTTCAGTAAAAAAACGTCACCTAATGTTTTTTCAAACTATCCAAACCCTGAGAAAAATGAAATTAATATTTAAAATTTAAAGTGGGTATATAATTTATTTATTATATACAATTTTTAATATCTGTCTCTTAACTAAAATTTGCAAATTGCAAACTATTACAGCATATTAGTTTTGATGCCTATGAATTAGGCCAGTATTTTAAAGTATAGTGTATTAATTGCAAATAATTTTAAAACACGTTTTTCCAACCTCTTCTTCACATATCTGTTGTGTTTTTTTTTCTATCAATTTATAAAAATAATAGAAAAATTATTTGTTCAATGAAACTCAATACCTATTTATTAATAATACTTTATTGGGGACATGAATTATAATTAAGAAAAGCATTTTTAAAAAAAAATTTGGTAACAAATACATTTTAAATATTATATATAGACATTTATACAAAGTCGAAATTTTTAAAATAACAAAGGGGTGCAAATGATTCTTAACGTTTCCTGCACACCGTGCCGGATGCACCGATTTTCTTTCCACTTAATCCTTTCTTCGGCAATAATTTGAAATGCACGATATTTTCCGTAAAATAAATTTTAGTATTGGAATTTTCACCGTTTTCTTTCCCGCTCAAGACGTTAAACTTTTGCCTTTCCACATTTTCTTGCAGCCGGGCGGATGTATTTTCAGGAACTTGTGACTTTTTTACCGCCATAAATGCTGTGTCTTGGTATTTAACACAACGGCATCTGCCATCGTAACAATTAAACTTTGCAACGACTGCTTTTCTTGTTCTTTCTTGAAATTTCCTATTTCCACCACAACTTTCTATTTTTATTCCCTCAAGTTTCACTTGTGCATTTTCTTCAGGCTTTATTACTTTAATAGGTCTTTCTGTATCCACTAGTTGTTGAAAACCGCTATTTATTACAAGAACACGTTCCAAAGGTCCCAACAAATCACTGTGCTTATACTGCCCAACACAAGTTGTATAACAATTGCATTTCGAATTTTTTCTAATCGGTCCGGCGATTAACTCCTTCTTGTTATTCCTACATTCACAATTTGACTGCTTACGAAGCACTTTTCTAAAGAATCTTCGAATAAGACTGAAAGTTGAGGTTTTTTGTTTTTCATATTCTCCGTAGGAAATCAACATTAACGAATCAACCCGGTTTTCTAGGTCGGAATGGTATAACCAAGGTTCTTCTCGTTGAAAATAATCCATCAGTACCTTTCTTACATCTGTACGAACAAGACAGACGCACAATAAATTTTCTTCCACACTATTAAACAAGTTTTTTAAAATATTCCTCATGATTAGGACTCACAAATACTAGGGACTTAAACCTTGTAATACCAGAAGACATATGAGTGGCACTCTTTCATAAATAGGATGAGAGAGGTGGGGGTTCGAACTATCCGGAAAGGTAATTTCAAATTAACACGGATTTAGTCATAAATAAATAAATACATTAAGCTAAGGCTAATGCATCAATTAGGCAAATAAGCAACAATAGGTGAATATCCCTTGTGTAATTAAGGCTCTTAGATTATAAAATATAGCGTATCTGCATTTTGTTGAAACCAGAAATGAATTTTGATAATGGGAAAGTTTTATTATTACCAAGTAATAATATTTATATTTCTAAATTTGTTTTTACGCACTTGAGGCGAATCGCTCTTATCACAAAGTATCTTCGTTTAAGAAATATTGTTTGTTCGTAGATAATATAAAGTTACTATAAAAAAGAAATAAGTAAATTCGAATAGTAGACCGAAATGAAATTAAATTCATTATTTGCCAATTTTATTCACCCTTAATAATTTCACTTCTCAATTTTACGTGTTACATTTCATGCAAAGCACCTTGTATATGAGTTTAAATCAGAAAAAGTTAATATAGATGATCATATTCTATTTGCTTGTTTGTGTACATTCGAAAGATATAGGGAAGCAACATAAAAGTCATTTAATTGATTTTCAGTAAAAAAACGTCACCTAATGTTTTTTCAAACTATCCAAACCCTGAGAAAAATGAAATTAATATTTAAAATTTAAAGTGGGTATATAATTTATTTATTATATACAATTTTTAATATCTGTCTCTTAACTAAAATTTGCAAATTGCAAACTATTACAGCATATTAGTTTTGATGCCTATGAATTAGGCCAGTATTTTAAAGTATAGTGTATTAATTGCAAATAATTTTAAAACACGTTTTTCCAACCTCTTCTTCACATATCTGTTGTGTTTTTTTTCTATCAATTTATAAAAATAATAGAAAAATTATTTGTTCAATGAAACTCAATACCTATTTATTAATAATACTTTATTGGGGACATGAATTATAATTAAGAAAAGCATTTTTAAAAAAAAAATTTGGTAACAAATACATTTTAAATATTATATATAGACATTTATACAAAGTCGAAATTTTTAAAATAACAAAGGGGTGCAAATGATTCTTAACGTTTCCTGCACACCGTGCCGGATGCACCGATTTTCTTTCCACTTAATCCTTTCTTCGGCAATAATTTGAAATGCACGATATTTTCCGTAAAATAAATTTTAGTATTGGAATTTTCACCGTTTTCTTTCCCGCTCAAGACGTTAAACTTTTGCCTTTCCACATTTTCTTGCAGCCGGGCGGATGTATTTTCAGGAACTTGTGACTTTTTTACCGCCATAAATGCTGTGTCTTGGTATTTAACACAACGGCATCTGCCATCGTAACAATTAAACTTTGCAACGACTGCTTTTCTTGTTCTTTCTTAAAATTTCCTATTTCCACCACAACTTTCTATTTTTATTCCCTCAAGTTTCACTTGTGCATTTTCTTCAGGCTTTATTACTTTAATAGGTCTTTCTGTATCCACTAGTTGTTGAAAACCGCTATTTATTACAAGAACACGTTCCAAAGGTCCCAACAAATCACTGTGCTTATACTGCCCAACACAAGTTGTATAACAATTGCATTTCGAATTTTTTCTAATCGGTCCGGCGATTAACTCCTTCTTGTTATTCCTACATTCACAATTTGACTGCTTACGACGCACTTTTCTAACGAATCTTCGAATAAGACTGAAAGTTGAGGTTTTTTGTTTTTCATATTCTCCGTAGGAAATCAACATTAACGAATCAACCCGGTTTTCTAGGTCGGAATGGTATAACCAAGGTTCTTCTCGTTGAAAATAATCCATCAGTACCTTTCTTACATCTGTACGAACAAGACAGACGCACAATAAATTTTCTTCCACACTATTAAACAAGTTTTTTAAAATATTCCTCATGATTAGGACTCACAAATACTAGGGACTTAAACCTTGTAATACCAGAAGACATATGAGTGGCACTCTTTCATAAATAGGATGAGAGAGGTGGGGGTTCGAACTATCCGGAAAGGTAATTTCAAATTAACACGGATTTAGTCATAAATAAATAAATACATTAAGCTAAGGCTAATGCATCAATTAGGCAAATAAGCAACAATAGGTGAATATCCCTTGTGTAATTAAGGCTCTTAGATTATAAAATATAGCGTATCTGCATTTTGTTGAAACCAGAAATGAATTTTGATAATGGGAAAGTTTTATTATTACCAAGTAATAATATTTATATTTCTAAATTTGTTTTTACGCACTTGAGGCGAATCGCTCTTATCACAAAATATCTTCGTTTAAGAAATATTGTTTGTTCGTAGATAATATAAAGTTACTATAAAAAAGAAATAAGTAAATTCGAATAGTAGATCGAAATGAAATTAAATTCATTATTTGCCAATTTTATTCACCCTTAATAATTTCACTTCTCAATTTTACGTGTTACATTTCATGCAAAGCACCTTGTATATGAGTTTAAATCAGAAAAAGTTAATATAGATGATCATATTCTATTTGCTTGTTTGTGTACATTCGAAAGATATAGGGAAGCAACATAAAAGTCATTTAATTGATTTTCAGTAAAAAAACGTCACCTAATGTTTTTTCAAACTATCCAAACCCTGAGAAAAATGAAATTAATATTTAAAATTTAAAGTGGGTATATAATTTATTTATTATATACAATTTTTAATATCTGTCTCTTAACTAAAATGTGCAAATTGCAAACTATTACAGCATATTAGTTTTGATGCCTATGAATTAGGCCAGTATTTTAAAGTATAGTGTATTAATTGCAAATAATTTTAAAACACGTTTTTCCAACCTCTTCTTCACATATCTGTTGTGTTTTTTTTCTATCAATTTATAAAAATAATAGAAAAATTATTTGTTCAATGAAACTCAATACCTATTTATTAATAATACTTTATTGGGGACATGAATTATAATTAAGAAAAGCATTTTTAAAAAAAAATTTGGTAACAAATACATTTTAAATATTATATATAGACATTTATACAAAGTCGAAATTTTTAAAATAACAAAGGGGTGCAAATGATTCTTAACGTTTCCTGCACACCGTGCCGGATGCACCGATTTTCTTTCCACTTAATCCTTTCTTCGGCAATAATTTGAAATGCACGATATTTTCCGTAAAATAAATTTTAGTATTGGAATTTTCACCGTTTTCTTTCCCGCTCAAGACGTTAAACTTTTGCCTTTCCACATTTTCTTGCAGCCGGGCGGATGTATTTTCAGGAACTTGTGACTTTTTTACCGCCATAAATGCTGTGTCTTGGTATTTAACACAACGGCATCTGCCATCGTAACAATTAAACTTTGCAACGACTGCTTTTCTTGTTCTTTCTTGAAATTTCCTATTTCCACCACAACTTTCTATTTTTATTCCCTCAAGTTTCACTTGTGCATTTTCTTCAGGCTTTATTACTTTAATAGGTCTTTCTGTATCCACTAGTTGTTGAAAACCGCTATTTATTACAAGAACACGTTCCAAAGGTCCCAACAAATCACTGTGCTTATACTGCCCAACACAAGTTGTATAACAATTGCATTTCGAATTTTTTCTAATCGGTCCGGCGATTAACTCCTTCTTGTTATTCCTACATTCACAATTTGACTGCTTACGAAGCACTTTTCTAAAGAATCTTCGAATAAGACTGAAAGTTGAGGTTTTTTGTTTTTCATATTCTCCGTAGGAAATCAACATTAACGAATCAACCCGGTTTTCTAGGTCGGAATGGTATAACCAAGGTTCTTCTCGTTGAAAATAATCCATCAGTACCTTTCTTACATCTGTACGAACAAGACAGACGCACAATAAATTTTCTTCCACACTATTAAACAAGTTTTTTAAAATATTCCTCATGATTAGGACTCACAAATACTAGGGACTTAAACCTTGTAATACCAGAAGACATATGAGTGGCACTCTTTCATAAATAGGATGAGAGAGGTGGGGGTTCGAACTATCCGGAAAGGTAATTTCAAATTAACACGGATTTAGTCATAAATAAATAAATACATTAAGCTAAGGCTAATGCATCAATTAGGCAAATAAGCAACAATAGGTGAATATCCCTTGTGTAATTAAGGCTCTTAGATTATAAAATATAGCGTATCTGCATTTTGTTGAAACCAGAAATGAATTTTGATAATGGGAAAGTTTTATTATTACCAAGTAATAATATTTATATTTCTAAATTTGTTTTTACGCACTTGAGGCGAATCGCTCTTATCACAAAATATCTTCGTTTAAGAAATATTGTTTGTTCGTAGATAATATAAAGTTACTATAAAAAAGAAATAAGTAAATTCGAATAGTAGACCGAAATGAAATTAAATTCATTATTTGCCAATTTTCTTCACCCTTAATAATTTCACTTCTCAATTTTACGTGTTACATTTCATGCAAAGCACCTTGTATATGAGTTTAAATCAGAAAAAGTTAATATAGATGATCATATTCTATTTGCTTGTTTGTGTACATTCGAAAGATATAGGGAAGCAACATAAAAGTCATTTAATTGATTTTCAGTAAAAAAACGTCACCTAATGTTTTTTCAAACTATCCAAACCCTGAGAAAAATGAAATTAATATTTAAAATTTAAAGTGGGTATATAATTTATTTATTATATACAATTTTTAATATCTGTCTCTTAACTAAAATGTGCAAATTGCAAACTATTACAGCATATTAGTTTTGATGCCTATGAATTAGGCCAGTATTTTAAAGTATAGTGTATTAATTGCAAATAATTTTAAAACACGTTTTTCCAACCTCTTCTTCACATATCTGTTGTGTTTTTTTTCTATCAATTTATAAAAATAATAGAAAAATTATTTGTTCAATGAAACTCAATACCTATTTATTAATAATACTTTATTGGGGACATGAATTATAATTAAGAAAAGCATTTTTAAAAAAAAATTTGGTAACAAATACATTTTAAATATTATATATAGACATTTATACAAAGTCGAAATTTTTAAAATAACAAAGGGGTGCAAATGATTCTTAACGTTTCCTGCACACCGTGCCGGATGCACCGATTTTCTTTCCACTTAATCCTTTCTTCGGCAATAATTTGAAATGCACGATATTTTCCGTAAAATAAATTTTAGTATTGGAATTTTCACCGTTTTCTTTCCCGCTCAAGACGTTAAACTTTTGCCTTTCCACATTTTCTTGCAGCCGGGCGGATGTATTTTCAGGAACTTGTGACTTTTTTACCGCCATAAATGCTGTGTCTTGGTATTTAACACAACGGCATCTGCCATCGTAACAATTAAACTTTGCAACGACTGCTTTTCTTGTTCTTTCTTGAAATTTCCTATTTCCACCACAACTTTCTATTTTTATTCCCTCAAGTTTCACTTGTGCATTTTCTTCAGGCTTTATTACTTTAATAGGTCTTTCTGTATCCACTAGTTGTTGAAAACCGCTATTTATTACAAGAACACGTTCCAAAGGTCCCAACAAATCACTGTGCTTATACTGCCCAACACAAGTTGTATAACAATTGCATTTCGAATTTTTTCTAATCGGTCCGGCGATTAACTCCTTCTTGTTATTCCTACATTCACAATTTGACTGCTTACGAAGCACTTTTCTAAAGAATCTTCGAATAAGACTGAAAGTTGAGGTTTTTTGTTTTTCATATTCTCCGTAGGAAATCAACATTAACGAATCAACCCGGTTTTCTAGGTCGGAATGGTATAACCAAGGTTCTTCTCGTTGAAAATAATCCATCAGTACCTTTCTTACATCTGTACGAACAAGACAGACGCACAATAAATTTTCTTCCACACTATTAAACAAGTTTTTTAAAATATTCCTCATGATTAGGACTCACAAATACTAGGGACTTAAACCTTGTAATACCAGAAGACATATGAGTGGCACTCTTTCATAAATAGGATGAGAGAGGTGGGGGTTCGAACTATCCGGAAAGGTAATTTCAAATTAACACGGATTTAGTCATAAATAAATAAATACATTAAGCTAAGGCTAATGCATCAATTAGGCAAATAAGCAACAATAGGTGAATATCCCTTGTGTAATTAAGGCTCTTAGATTATAAAATATAGCGTATCTGCATTTTGTTGAAACCAGAAAT